>SKCR01044738.1:0-85252 GCA_019454045.1 Zanthoxylum bungeanum
CTTCATCTGGTTCAGTCGACCGGGGACATCCTCCATGGACTCATGTCGAGTCAAATGAAGACATGGACTTCCTACAGTCCATACGACAATGTCGTGTGAAATAACTCATAAACCTTCATCTGGTTCAGTCGATCGGGGAGATCCCTCAAGGACTCATGTTGAGTCAAATGAATACATGGACTTCCTACAGTCCATATGACAATGTCGTGTGAAATAACTCATGAACCTTCATTTGGTTCAGTCGACCAGAGACATCCCCCATGCACTCATGTCGAGTCAAATGAAGACATGGACTTCCTACAGTCCATACGACAATGTCATGTGAAATAACTCATGAACCTTCATCTGGTTCAGTCGACCGGGGACATCCCCCATGGACTCATGTCGAGTCAAATGAAGACATGGACTTCCTACAGTCCATACGACAATGTCGTGTGAAATAACTCATGAACCTTCATCTGGTTCAGTCGACCGAGGAAATCCCCCATGGACTCATGTCGAGTCAAGTTATAGACATATATTACACATGTCGTATAGAATATATCCTGACCTTCATATGGTTCAGTCGACTGGGTACTTCCCTAATGGCTCTTGTAGAGACAAGTTCATGATATTGACTTTCATCTAGCTCATTCGACTGGACACATCCACGATGGATCATGTAGAGTCAAGTTCATAACTTGACATTCGTTTGGTTCAATCAATAGCAGCATCGACGCTCAGGTACACCTTCATCCTATGGTCTCGACACGCAGATCAAATACTCTCAAAGCCAATGAATCTTTGACTTAGAGAGTAGGGGACAAACTGTACATGCCAAATTTGGTCCAAGGTTAATTTCGACCTTTCGCCTCAGACCCACTGCTAAATGCACCCCTGAAACCCCATAACCGAACCCAAAGACATTGTGCAGGCCCAGGCTCGGAGAAACACCATACGCCAGCCCACGAAACGCTTAAACTCATAAATACCCCTCATAACCCAGCCGTTTTCAGTCTTCATGACTGCCCATAATACTCCTTCATGACACGACCGTTACCAACACACAAAACGTATGTCAATTAACGCATTAATGAATCTCACCTCATTAGCCTATAAAAGGAACCGAGATCCAGAAGAGAATGTGGAGAAAAAGTATTACAACCCAAAGCTTAATCATTCTCACCAGAGCCCTCAGAACCTCCGACCCATCGCCCTCACGGCAATCCACGGGGATCAAGGTAGTCTATAACCTTGCTATTCCATTACTTACAGCTCGTCTTCATCACTGACTTGAGCGTCGGAGTGCCTACGGCACCCACCACACCGGTGGGCAGTAACCTCCACGCTCACTCTACCTTTGTTTTGCAGGATCGTTAGTGCCTCCAACCTATAAATTCTCGATTGTGGACCTCGGGCGAAAACCAGCATCCACAATATAAATTTTAACATTTAGAGACGAACTTTCGACGTTAAAAGTCAAATATTTTGACGCTAAAGGTAAATTTAAATTTTTTGAATTCTCATTTTACATAATTTGAATTTATCGTCTAATTAGATTAGATTTAAATTTTTTACATTTAGCGACTAATTTTCAACGCTAAAAGTCAAAAATTTCAACACTAAATATCAAAATTTTGGTGGAAATTATTCATGCTAAAGGTTATTTTTTTCCTAAAAATTCATTTTCTCTTTCATTTCTCATATTCTTACTTTCTTTTTCTCATACTCTTATTTCCTCTCTAAAATTCTTTTTTTCTTAAATATTTTGTTTGATTTTTTGTATCTTATATTAACATATTATATATATATATATATATAAAGATGAAGAAATGGTGAAAATGAAGACAGTGAATAAATGATTTCAAACAAATGAAAGTGAAGATGGAGAAAATATATATAAAATTATATTTTATCATTTTGTTTATTATTTTATCTCTTTTTTGTTGTGATAAATTTTGTAGTTTTATTTTTATATCAATAAATATATCATTGTTATAATTTTTTATAACAAAATTATAATAATGCCCTTATATTTTCTAAAAATTTAATTAATTTTGTAATGAAATTAGTTTGAAATTAATTTATAATGTCAATTGTTATAATAATTTTCGTATATCCTTTAGCGTCAAAATATTCAACGCTAAAAATAATATATATATTTTAATTTTATATCACCTTTAGCGTCGAATAAAGGTAAGAAATTTCGACGCCAAAAGAAAAATAAATAATTTTTTATTAATTACAAAATTATTTGGCATCGAAAATATTTGTCGCCAAATACGTGATTTAGCGTCGAAAATTTCAATTTATTACTGAAATTTTTTTGACGCAAAATGTTGTACTTTAGCGTCGAATTTTTTTATTTTGACACTAAATGTCTTTCTCGTCCACGTTTTAGCGTCGAAAATTTTCGACGCTAATGATTTCTTTTAGCATTAATATTTTTTTGACGCTAAAGACCTTATTTTTTGTAGTATCCCTATAATTTGTAAAATGATGAGACTATTTGCACTCTAAAAATTACTTTCAACACTCCATTACTTTGTACACTCATTTAGTAAATTTAAAAAATTAAGTATTACTTTATACATTCTTTTAAATACCAAAAAAAAAATCATCATTTAAATCATTAATTTAATTATTTAATTTATTGTTCTTATTTTGCCCTCCGTAAAAATGTACATCATCATCAATTCATTAATCCTTAAAACATTTTCATTTCTCCTTTAATTTGTTGTTTGATTTATTGTTGTACATCTTCCATTTCGGTTACTAAAATGTGTGCATATATCATCTTTGTAATCATATATATTTAGTGTCTTTATATTTTATTGGAGAAATTGTTCATCCTCTACTTCTTTTCTTTTTTTCCAAATAACTACACACATATATTAAATCATTACATGAGGGAGGATAGAGAAATGTAGATTTCTTTTTGATGGCTTCTCTATCGTACTTCGAATCAAAAAAAGTTTAGAAATATTTGATCAATCGTTGAATCTTTGGCATTTCTGTTTCCAATTAATTATCATCAATTTATATATGAAAAACTTGTATAATTTCAATAAAATATTGTTTCATCTTGGGTTTATTTTGAAGATAAGTATTTCAAAATATGATATAAATTTAATGTTTTTGAAAAAAATCATATTATGTTTCTCAAGATTTGATAACCGATTTTGGTTTATTAGAAGGGTATCCAAAGTAAAATTACTTCAACTATCATATCAAGTTATTCTTAGTAAATTACATAAGGTTGTTTTAGTCATAGAATTTTTTATTAAAAAAAGGGTTTAAAGTAAAATTTAGAGTGCAAATAGTCCCACCCAAAATACTCAACACATCCATGCTTCTCAATTTTGGCTCAATTTGATAGTTTTATCTTATGATTTGGATAACTAAAAAAAACGTAAAATATTTAAATTAGGATTACTTACTCATGAAAAAATCATTTTACATTGTTATTTAAATTGAATCTAAAATTATTAATCATGTAAATCATATTTTTAGATGGAAATCAATCAGAATACTAATGGAAAATGAAATTTTGATTAGGAATGTTACTATTAATTATTGAATTTTCATCATTTATTATAATTTCAGTATTGATTAATGTATACACATTAACTATTATATTTTAAAAAAAAAGTTAAAACTTTCAATAAATAGTATATATTTTATTCCCTTTAAAAAATAAATTTTAAAATTTTATATAAAACAATATATAATTCACAATAAATTTTTGTTTAGAAAAAGTTGTTATCATTTATTTGAATTATCAAAATTCAATACAGATAAAACTATAAAATTATGCATAAAATCAATAGAGGGATATTTTGAGATATCTTTTCAAAATATAGAGATGTAAAGAATTATTTATCCAAACTATAGGGATGTAAGAGATTTTTATCCTTAAAAAAATGAATAAATATTTTTTTTATAAGTTTACTGTATAAAAGACGTAATAATACAATATAGTGTCAATAAATGCGTGCGGTAACGCAGGCCTCCTTTTATTAAGTAAACTATATTTTGTTGACATTTTTCATATTTTATATCTTGAGTGATGCATCCATGAAAAAGAAATGTAAATAAAGTTCATTTAGTATCTCCGACTTTTTTTTTTTAATCTCACACTTGCTTTAACAAGTAATTAATTAATACTAAATTGAGCTGGCAGTCACGCCGATATTGCTTGAAAAGTGCAAACAGTTATGAAAATAAATATGTGGGCATTGTGATATTATTTATCCAATAAATCTATTCATTCTACATAAGTTATCAACTCCATAATTTCTCAAATATGTTCAATTTAATTTTACTATAATTAATTTTAGATAAGGGTGGGAGCGAAAAAGTTCAAATCAACCCAATACATTTAATTTCGGTTTCTACCCAATCCAATAATTTGCCTACTGATTAATTTGAAATAAATTAAAAAAAAACAAGCTTTAGGTGATGGTCGTCAATGAACTAGTAATTTACATGATTATTACCAATTTCAAGCTGAGCTTGGGTATGGCCGGCCAAGCCCGGCCTAGCTTCTTTGAGTTTGATTTATTTAAAAAAACGTTTTGGGATGTACTTATGGGTGTACTTAGTACAAAAAGGGTGAATTGTTTTTAGTTAAAAAAATGGGGTATGTAATAAAAAAGTTGTGTACACGTAATAAAACTAATATTTTTTTTAATGATATTTTAGTTTATATATATATATATATATATATATATTTAAAATAATTGTGGGCAGGACCTCAAGCTTTTTGACTTGTATGACTCTAATAATATTGATTAACAAAAGAAGCACGCTATTTTGGGCCCAAAAACTGACATTAGTTTTGGATTCAAACTCATTACATAATCAAATTAATGACCAAGTTTGCTAGCAAACCCAAAGTGTGACCACGAAGAAGCACTTATTCAAAACATACTAATAATAATAAGCACACACCAGGCCATATATAATTTAATTATTTTGGAAGCCACACACAACAATCACATATTGTAAAGATGGGGGGATAGCTTTGGTTGAGCCACAACTTCAAGCGGGAATTTTCTGGGAGTAGAAAGCCCAAAGATTTCCTCCATGTTGAGCTCCTCATTGCTCATATTCCCAGCCAATTTCCATGCAAATCCATGCATAAGATTAGCCAAACTTGCTTGAATCACCTTAAGCCCTAGACTGTACCCTGGACACATTCTTCTCCCTGCCCCAAATGGCAGCAGCTCAAAATCATGGCCTTTCACATCAATTGACTTTCCAAGAAACCTCTCAGGGTAAAATTCATTAGGTTTTTCCCACAAAGTAGGGTCTCTTGATATCGTCCATACATTAACTAGGGCTCGAGTGCCTTTTGGAATGTCATAGCCTTCAATTTTGCAATCCTCTCTAGCCATTCTGGGCACAAGCATCGGAGCCACAGGGTGCAAACGCATCGTTTCTTTAACTATGGCGTCAATGAATGGGAGATTAACAATGTCTTTCTCTTCAACCCATCGATCCTTTCCAATTACTCTGTCTAGTTCTTCGGTTGCTTTATTGAAAATTTCAGGTTTTTTCATTAGTTCCGAAATTGCCCATTCTACTGTCACGGCTGAACTCTCTGTCCCACCAGCTATTAGATCCTGTAGTAATTAATTTACCAAAAAAGAGAAATTAATTTAAAGATTAGAAATCTTGTAGGAAACTTCAAATTTATGCGTACAACTCATATGTTTCTAATCAATTTCTTTGGTGGACTTAAACTAGATAGACAACTCAATTTCTTTGTGTGAATTTAGTGGATGCTAAAATACTTTCTTGGAGTAATTCTCATGACCACTACTTAACCAACACAATCGAATGTATTATTAAGATATTTCAAATAATTTTAATTTGAAAAAATATTTTTAATATGAAAACTAACTATCTGGCATCTGCGATAAATTGTAGATAGTATGATTTTAGACTTTTTAGTAGCCATTTTGCAACAAATTAAGTTAGTCATTGGCTAAAACTAAAAGCCAGTGAATTGAGATGTTGGTTGATCAGTCTACTCAAAGTGGCAAAAAGCAATGGCTCTTCTTCTCCCAGTGTACATGGATGGTAAGAACTAAGAATGGGCCACACAGTTTGGTCCAATCAGAAGTTGCTAGGACATTAACGATGAATTTTGAATTTGATGTGAACCACAAAAACACACCATCACCCAAAAGATACCGACTTTAAGAAACAATAATAATAATAAATGGTTATTTGTATTTTATGATAAAATAATAATTAAATATTACTAATTTTAAAATTAAATTTATGATCAAATAATGTTTTATTATTTTTCAATAAAAATTTTAATTGATTTTTAGCTCATCATTATATTTTAACATTAATATCAATTAATGACAAAATAATAAAATATTATAATATAATGATCAATTAAAATTTCCTAAATTCAGATTTCAGCGAATGGGTAAAAAAACCGCCAATCTGGCCGGTTCAATAAGTGACTTGGTCCGGATTAGGTGGGTTTTCAGTCTAGTTTTTTTTTTCAATTTTTTTTTAAGTTTTTGTAAAAATAATTAAAATATTGATCCCAGGTAGATCCGATCAAATCTCTGATCATTGACTCTCTCAACAGTCAACAGACTGAGTCGATAGACCGGATTTTAGAATACCAGATAAAACAGACGCTCCTGTAACAGAAATTTGAAATAATAATAAAGGTTGACAATATACCTGTGTAAAAGCTTTGACGCCATGTCTTTCCAGTTTAACCTCAAGAGTGGGATCATCAGCAAGCTGCAAAAGCACATCTACCATATCTTTAGCCACATAATTTTCGACCCCTTTTCTTCTAGCATTATGTTCATCCAACACATGCTCCAAAAACCTGTCAAATTTCTTAGCCAACGCCTTCATTCTCTTTATATAACCTTGCAAATCCATGAACCCCAGCCATGGAATCGAATCACCAATATCCAAAACCCCGTTAAGCAAAAACAACTCATCAATCATTTCCTTAAACTCTTGTGGTGTCACAATATCATTTTCATTATCCGTGTCTGTGTATTTCTTCCCCAAAACCATACGGCTTATAACGGCAAGACTCACATCCGAAAGATGATCTTTCAACATAAAAGGCTTTCCAGAAGATTCATACAAGTGTTTAAGAAACAATTTCATTTCTCCCACTCTTATGTACTCGTATGACTCAAGGCGTTTAACGCTAAACAACTCCATCAAGCACATTTTACGTGCTTGGCGCCAGTACGGTCCATAAGGTGACCATGTAATATTTGAGTAATTAAATGTTGTGTACTTGCCTGCGGCTATTTTGGGTCGGCCAGCAAACAAAGAATCATGAGTTTTGAGGAAAGCCTTAGCCATCTCAACGGAAGATCCCACTACAACCGGGAACGATCCGAATTTGAGTTGCATAATGGGCCCGTATTTTTCGGACAGGGCATGGATTGACCGGTGGGGAAGTGGGCCGATGAGGTTGAGGTTTCCGATAATCGGCCAAGGTTTTGGGCCTGGTGGTAAGTTAAGTTTCCGGCGGCGAAGACGGAGAGAGAGGAGGATGAGGGCTAGGGTTGCTAGCCATGCGGCCAAGTAAGAAGCCGAAGAAGAAGAATGAATGAGCTCCATGTATTGTAGTGAAACTAGCTTAGCTAGTGTGTTGGTGTTTGAAGTTGATTATGTTGTGAAGTTATTAGCGTTGTGTATGGGGGGTATTTATATTAGAGAATTACTCAAAAGAGTCTTTGAGGATTTGATAATTTTAACTATTTTAATATGCGTTATTCATGCTGTGTTTGGTGGGTGATGGTGTCATAACTATACACTATTTTGTTTCCCATACTTTTTTTTGGTTGTTGTTGGAAATATTAGAAATCTTGTTCTCAAATTATCCGATCCGATTTTAAACGGAGTAGGTAAAATTCCTGATTGTTTCATACTCTTATAAGAAATGCATCCCCTAAATTCGAACTTCTAACCTTATAACGATGTTTTAAGTCATTTGCCATCAAGGTACACCCTATTGGAAGCATTTTGTTTCCAATACTTCAATTATTTGATGGCTTACTTTCCAAAAGTCACAAGAGTGTATTTAAGTAGGGGTGGTCCATGTACTTGTGAAAATTTCCTTGAAATTGAATGGTAAGCCCATCATATTTGCTATATGGTTCAGGCATGTTGATTTTGTCAAAAATCAGAAAACAATTGGAAATCGCCAAGAAAATCATGTAACATCATGTATATGTCTTTCTGGGATAAATGCTCTTTTAGTCTTTATAGTATGAGTAAATTATTCAATTGATTCTATTTACAAAAATTATCTAAAACACTCATATGTGGTTATTTTAATAGCTTTTGAATCTATTTTTTCAATGATAAAATGACATTTCTGTCCGATAACTTAAGATTAAAAAAAATAAAATTCTAACATACAAAACATAAAAAATTAAGAATAAATAATTAGATTTTTTTTTTTTGAAAACATATGTGTACGTAAAGGGGATTGCTTGGGTAATTTTTTCCAAAATGTTATGATTAATTGAGTATTTGATTTAAATTGTATGGGCTAAAGTATTATCCGATAAATCTATATGACATTTTATGATTCTAAAATCTAAATATTATATTTTCGGTTAGACTTTGGTAAATTTATAGAAAGTCGTCCCTAATGAGTGTGGCTTATATTCTCGGTTGTCAAGGGAGTTTCCCTCTCTCCTGAGCTCCCTCATGAGAGATGCTAAATAATATCTCCATACTCTACTTAAGTTCAGATAAGATGATTTGACTACTGATTTGTAAGGTTATAAAAAATATAATGGGAAGCTGCATGTATGATTTCCGTTTATATAATCAAGGGCCAACAAATTGACGTGTGTCGCGTGATATGGATAGATTTGTTTGGTTGTTGAGAGTGTGAAAAGAAAGTGAAAAAAGCCCCAACTCCCAGAGAAGGAAGCTAAGTGGAAACGACTTTGACTATTGACTTTTCTGAAATTTCCTCTCATCACCTTGTGAGGAAAATAAATTATACAACATAAATATCATCGTCCAACAATTTAATAATCAATTATCACATATATTAAAATATTAAAAAATAATTAAAAAAATAAATATTAAATAATATATATTATTTATTAATTTATTGATAATACTATATCAGTTATATCTCCATTACACTAAAAAATTATCTCATGGGCGAAGTTGTGTAACAAACTAACTACTAACAAAAGAATGGCTTTTAAATTGACTTAAGTCAATGCAGCCGGTGGCTAAATACTTACTGGTTGAGTTTTAACGTTTTATCCTTCAGTCTCAACGAAGAATCATGATTCACGACCTGAAATATTTTTATATATCTTATAAAGCTTAGTGGAGTTTATATAATTAGCGACAGAAATTATATATATATATATATATATCATTACAAGAAAATATTGGATTATCGACTCATATTACCGATCGAAAATATTATGTCGATAAAAATAGTTAAATACCGACCAAATACCAGATTAATAAATTTTCTGACAAATACCGACCGTTTACCGACAAATAAATTCTGTCAAAAAAAGACGCACTTAGTATAAATTTAGCAACAAGCTTTTATTGATGTCTTACTGATCGTATTTTCGATCGGTAAATAAAATTCTTTTACCAATCGATGAGATATGTCAGTATTTTGTCAAATTTACCTATCGATTATTTATCAGGCGGTAAGTGTGAAATAATTTTAATAAAATTATTAAAAAATAGATATATACCTACTAAATATATAGCGACCGAAATGTAGGTCGATATTTATTATTACAATGTGTAAACTTAAATAATAGATTTCAATATATTATTTTACGTTTATTATTATATAACATTTTATGTTTATTGAAAATTATTATTTTATGTTTATTATTATGTAAATTTCTTTATTAATTTGTTTTTAATTATTTATTTATAATATTAAATTTTAATTAAAAAAAATCAAATATAACTTAATAGAAAAAATCAGATAAAAAATAAAATACAATATAACTACCGACTGACTATTCGATCGGTAATTATATTACAATGTGTAAATTTTACCGACGACAATATACGGTCTGTAAATTCAAAGAATTACCGACCGTTATTTCGGTCGATAAATATTTTTTTACTGATCGTATATTACTATATTTTGTCGGTCGGTAGTATTTTGAGTTAATATCAACCGAAATTCATTTATTTAACGATTGATTATTTCTCATATTCCATTGGTATTCCGTCTGTAATATTTATCGATAATAAATTTATTTGGTCGGTAATCGGTCGAAAAAATCACTGACGAAAATATATTCAGTCTTAATTATTTTCTTGTTGCGTATCTTCATATTGTTTTTTTTTTTTTTAAATTCTTAACAACCAAACAATAGTTTCATTTCAACTAACATAGCTATATAATATCAAAGCAGTATACTTTTTGTAAGATAAGAGAATGGACAAGTGTAAATATATTTGTATTTTTATCTCTTCAAAATTCGAATTTATACACTGTGCTTTGAACTCGTTTATTTTTATCAACCTACTACGCTTCCGGGGCCATCAAAGCATTATACAATTAATAGTGCAACGTACGAACCATTTAAGTCTTCTTCGTGGACAAAGGGAGAAAAATGCCTGAGAAATATATTAAACAAGGATACATATTAACAAATTAGCTATAGCTTCATAGGAACAATTGTTTCAATATATATATATACACACATAGTAGATATTGCCCGTGTCTACGGTACAATGTTCAGAATTTACAGAGAGATTAAGATTTTGTTATTAAATTTGTTTGTTAATTTTTAGAGATATTCTATAATGAAATGATTTTATATTTTAATTAAATGATTTTATTCTTTAATTTATTTGGTAGTTTTCATTTTCCATTAATAAATGATTTTATTCCTTAATTTATTTGGTAGTTTTCATTTTACATTTTTATAGAGATTCTATAATGAAATGATTCTTTATCAGCCATTAGATTATAATGAAATGATATGAGTCGCCAATTAAGCCACATAAAGATAATTTTTGGATACATTATCTCTCTTAATCCTAACCATATGTTGTCTTCTCTTTCCCCACACCATTGTGTTTTGGATACATTATCTCTCTTAGTCCTAACCATCGGTTGTCTTCTCTTTCCCCACATCATTGTGCTTTACAATATATATATGTTTGAAATCTATATTCAATGTGTAAAATTTCCAAATAAAATATTTTCATATAATTTCAAATTTATAAGAAAACAACTCAATTAAAAAAAACCTTAATTATTAGAATTATCACGATCATGACACATTAAGATTTGGTGGAAAAAATTAATTAGAATGTAAAAGAAATTAGGTGAAAGTAATAATACGAACCAGGCTTTAAAAAAAAACAATTTTATAGAGGATATGGCTCCTGAAAAGTAGACCCGAACACGATTCCGGTTTGGAACCGGAACCGAACCGATTGGAATCCGACGGTTACAGAACCAAAATCGTGATTGACCGGTTCGGTTGGGGTTCCACCCCAACGCGAACCGGTTGGAACCGCTGGAACCGAACGGTTCCAGCGGTTCCAACCGAACCGTAGGGTTATTGTTGGAACCGTCGGGTTCCAACAGGAACCCTCCAACGGCTACACCCCAATGGCTAGTAGCCGTTGGGTTTAAGGGGCAGAGAGCCAATATTATATAATTCCTATTATACCCCTAATAACGGTAATAAAACAGTTATATTTAGGGGCATTTTCAGTATCAAAAAAGATTCTAAAATTCTATAAATATGGGTCATTTTTCATTACTTCAACACACCAATTTCTCAACTCTCTCAATTCTTACAGTTCTCTTATTCTCAATCTCAATTAGTTATTATCATTCTCAATTAGTCAATTTTCTTATTCTTCTTACTTATTTTCTTAAATAAAAAATGACAAGCTCATCTGAGAACATAATGTCAAATATGCCAACCCAAGAGAGCAGCCTTAGTGTTGGTTCACAATCACGAAGAAGAGAAGTTAAGGCTCGTTCCTCGGATGTTTTCAAAATTCATTTTCATTTAGACCGCCAAGACGATGAAAGTTCAAGAGCAGTTTGCAACCATTGTGGGGTTTCCTACAAATTTTCTGGTGGATACGGCAATATGATCAAACATCTGGAAAAATATCATGCGGTTGAACTTAGAATTGATACGATGCAAACTCAAATGGCCAGGTACGCATCATCTAGTAGAGGTACGAGTGCTGTAGATTTATTTAAATATTCTGATGCAAAAAATAGAGAAGAATTTGCGAAATTAACTTGTATGACACATCTTTCTTAAGCTTTGGTGAGAAACTTCATTTTACTAATTACGTGCATAATGCTTTAAATTCTGCTGCATGTAGAATGACTCGAAACACAACAAAACATCATATTTTTAAATTATACAAAGATGTTAAAATTATTTTAAATGAAATATTTAAAGAGATTAAATGTCGTATTTCTATATGTTCTGATATTTGGAGTGACCATTGGCAAACACACTCATACATGAGTGTGACTTGTCATTGGATTGATGCATCATTTACCATGCATAAATGACTTATTGCATTTAGAGTTTTTGATGACCAACATACTGCACTAAATATTTATAGAATGATGAAGGTAATTTTTGATGAATATGGTTTAGTAGATAAAATTTTAACAATTGGATTTGATAATGCATCTGCAAATACTGCATCCATCAATGATTTAAAAGAAATATGGCACCCAAATTTAGGGGGTCGGTTTTTTCATATTCGTTGCACATGTCATGTCCTTAACTTATGTGTTCAAGATGGTCTGAAATTATTATCACCTTTCATTGATCCTATTAAGATGGCACTCAATTATATTTGGTCATATTCTCAAGTTAGGAGAGAATGAGCCAAATTTTGTAAAATAAATGATATTAAACCGATTAAATTTTCAAGAGATGTTCTAACACGTTGGAATTCAACTTATTTTCTTTTATGTCAAGCATTACAATAAAAAGATGCATTATGTAGTTTTTTTCTCAACATGTTCAAAATATCACACTTTTTCCTAGTCAATGAGATATTTATGAATTTTTTTTTAGATATTTTAAAAGTTTTTAATGATGCTACTTTACTTTTTAACGGAGTTTATTATCCTACAGCACATTTATTTCTTCTTGAAAGTTTAGTTAGTAAAAATTTTAAAATCCTTGAATGGTGGAACCAACATCAAAATATATTTCATGTTTTATCAATTATTGCTAAAGAGATATTGACAACACCTATTTCCACCGTTGCGGTTGAGCAAACCTTCAGCTTGGGAGGCAATATATTGGAAGCTAGACGATCTTCATTACATCCAAGCACTCTAGAAGCAACAGCTTGTGTGAATGATTGGACTCGAGCTGATCTGAGACAACAAGAAGATGCCCCCGATGATTTTGAAGACTTGTTCGATAATGCATATGCAACAACAAGGGCAAGTGGAACCGAAGCTGAAGGATCAACTGATAATGATGATTGAAATTTAAGTAGGCAACTTAAATTTTTTAAAATTTAAGTTCAAGCTCTTCAATTTAATAATTTTATTTATTTATTAAATTAATCTAATTTATTTTAATTTATTTTCAATTTTTTATATAATTAAAAAAAGGTTCGAACCGAACCGGAACAGGAACCGGAACCGGAACCGACCGGTTCAGTTCCGGTTCGGTTCGAGGTTTCGATTCCACACTTGTGGAACCGGTAACTGACCGGTTCGGTTCGGTTCCGAACCGAAACTGAACCGCCGGCTAGGTCTACTAAAAAGCTCCATATCCCTGATAAAATAAGAAAGAAGTAGTTATTGATGATTAGCAGGACAAAAGTTTTAGAGAGGAATGAGGGTATTTGCACTCTATAAATTATTTTGAATATTTAATTTTTTTTAAAAACATTCATTACAAAAATTCCCATAATATAGTTTACACTTAAGGATAATTAATATAATTAAATATAATATTTATATTTTAAACACCCATTTAACTTTCTTTTCTTTTTTCTTTTAACAGTGATACTAACTTACCTCTTCAACATCAAATCTAATAAATAAATTGACAAGGATATTGTTCGAGTGCAAACTGCAAATAGGTTTAACTTTTGCATTACAAGAAAAACACCAAAAAAATTATCAAAAAACAAAAAATACACCTGGTTGACGAAATTTTAAGGGAAAAAAATCTGCCATTGTTGGAACAGTAAGAGAAAAAGAAAAAATAGAGAGAAGTGAGGTGATATTAGTTTACAAGAAGGAAAGAAAATTGCTTTTCTCCCTCTTTGACAGTTCACACTGACATGCTCAAAAAGTGATTCTTTACTCTAAAGTATAAGAGTGTCGAAGTAATAAAATAACTCGGTAATAAAATAGACTCCACGATCTTGCTACTAGGTTTGAGGTCGCCCAGATGAAAGATGATGAGACATTTGATAAGTTCTACGATGAGATTAACAATGTCGTTAACTCAAGCTTTAACTCATGCGAGACTATTCCTACTAATAAGATAGTAAGGAAAATCCTTAGATCCCTGCATGATAAGTTTCTACCGAATATTACCACCATCGAGGAAAGTAATGACCTCGATCAGCTTAAACTAGACAACCCTGTAGGAAAGCTGCAAGTTTATGATAAGAAGCTTTCTGGCTATAAAAAGCCCAAAACCATAACCATGAAGACCACAAAGGAAGTTGCTCATGATCCATCTAGCGATGATGATGATACCCTCACGGATCATGATTTGGCCATGTTTGCAATGAAGTTTAAGAAATTTCTTAAGCTGAAGAAGAATAGTTGTAGCAGTAATAAGGATAAGGAAGATAAGCCTAGAGAGAGTAGGCACAGTAGAAGGAAGTCTAGAGATGATATGAGTAGCAAACCCCGAGGTATCTAATATCATGAGTGTGAAGGTTATGGGCATATTCGATCTGAGTGCCCCACATACCTTAAGTCTAAAGGTAAGAGAGCCATAACAACCTCCCTTAGTGATTCAGAATGTGGTTACACTTTTGATGAGTCTTCTAAGAAATAGAGCAACTATGTGGATTTTGTTGCTAGTGTCACTGATGAGAGAGAAAATGATGTTAATGATGCTGATTTAGAAGTCTCTCTCGATAAGTATGTAGATGAGGATAGTCTCCAGTTAGCTTATGTTGAGCTGTTTAATGAGAGTTTAGCTATCAATAAGACGAACATAGAGGTCAGTAAGAGGCTGAAAGATATAGAGATAGAAAATAATAAAGCTCAAGCTAAGTTTAAACAAAGCCTAATGACGGTAGATGACCTCGAGGATAAGAATACAGGTGTAATTGATAGAGTCGACTCCTTAGAAACTGAACTTGAAGATGCTAGAACTCGCTTGTCTGTATTTTCTAGTGGGACTGAAAAACTAGATCATATGTTGGGGATTTGTATGCCTCATTGTGCAAAAAAAATATTATGCTTTATTGAGTCGAGTTGTGATAATGCATCAACTTCCAAAACTGTGTTTGTCACAGCCCAGTCCAAGTTCAGACATAATGCGTTGATCCTACACGTGACTTAGGTAAAAAAATATGTTCATTGTAATCACATGATTCCTCATCGTATCCTTCATCATGTGTCCCAATCTCAATCTAGAGGTGTGAAGAGGAAACCTCACTCTCATGCGAGGTTTGTGCCTGCATGCCATCACTGTGGCAAGGCAGGACATATTAGGCCCCAATGTTTCTTGTTGCGTAGATACAAGAAAAGGCCTAGGAATGTTCCATTTAGTTTTGAATCTTCAAATCTAGTTTCTCAGGTTTCTGCACTAACAAAACTGACACAACCCCTTAGTGAGAAACTTGTTGTATTGACTAAGAACTCTCAAGTGGAAGAGATTCCTAAAAAATTTTGGGTGAGGAAGTAGGATGACTTCCCATCTACTTTTGAGTGCTTTGATCATAAAAGGCATGATGTGAGTGCACTTCGGTGTAACTCATGTTAGAAGTTGTATTTTATTTTCCCATTGCATGTGTGTGCGCGTGTGTTTTACATTTTTGCACATTTATTTTTTTCACTGCAATATGGGTGTGTGTCTTATTTTTGTTATATATTCCTTGGTATAGATGGAAACCTGGACATAAATTTCATAGCCGATTCCGAATAGATGGCAGTATGATCTATACTCGGGATACAACTCCACATATCATTAGATATTGACAAGTCATGATGTGACTTAAATTTTGTTGGGTGTTAAAATTGAAAAAAAAAAAAAGAAAATATTTGTGCTGGCTTGTTAGAGCATGAAAAGCTTATTGCATGTTATGCTGGTGTGTAGGATATATGTTTATGGATGTGTAATATGCTTTTATTTTTCTTGATGCTCTATATGCATGAGTGTGTGTGATAAAAACCCTTGATATATCTTGTGCTTGCACTTCACATACACGATTTTATTATTGTCACGACTTGGTTGCATGTATGAGTTTTTGGACTGGCAGTCTAATCTCTATCATACTTCATTCACTAGATAGTGTGACATTTAACTAGATTACCCTATCTCATAGTAATGAGAAAATAATAAAAAAATTACACGAGTCTCAAATGTAAAAGAGCCAATGGGCCAAAATTCAAAAGATAAGGGCAAAAATCCTTCACTGGAAAGAGTTTTTATTTATGAGCTCATGATATTTAAGGGGATAATAACATAACATGCAACCAATGTTGCTAATTTTCAGGTCCTAGTGGTGCTGGGTTTGAACACGTATTTTGTTGACTTGGTTTGTTAAGAGATTAGATTTATTTGACTGTGTCCGGCTCATAAAATAAGGTCTTAAGCCTTGATTTATTGTGTACTTATTTTTCACGCAAGTACTTGCCATGCTTTGGTGTTTATGTCATATGCATGTGTGTAGTTGTGGGAACACAGGAATCTGGGCGACGCATGCTGTCCCAGGCTCGTGGCCTAGTTGGGAGTACGGAGTAGCCACGAGGGACTAAACCGGAGAGTAATGGAGTCGCCACCCGGTGTGAACCGGGAAAATGAGATTTAAGGCCGCACTCACCCCTCACAAGGGAAGACCTCAAACCGCTGGGTTCGGAATGGTCCCTTACTTATGTCACTTGTAATAAAAGGATTTATGTAATAATTTAACCATGCTTAAATAACACTTATTTCCAAGAATATCATGCTTCTACATTCACATACATACATCAACAAGTTCATCTAAATTATATGTAACACATATTCGAATTTGCATACAGCCTATTTGCATGTAATCTATGTCTCATTTTACATACATAAGGATTATCATATGGTAAGCATACAAGTTAATGAACGCATTGGCGGACACAGAAGCGCAAACAAATAGCATTCTTACTAGCATGTATATTAAGAAAAGATATTTAAGCGCATAACAGAAATAGACAACTAGAGAGGTAATACAAATGCATAACGTAGAAAAGGGGTAACTATATGCTAAGATGGACATGTCGTAATGTGATGCAAGAGGATCTGTTTACCGTGTGCATTCGTGCAGCGTTCGTAGACGCGTTCGAACGGTAAACAGAAGGTTCTCGATCGAGTAGCGTTCGTAAACGCGTTCGAACAAAAATGAAACAGAATGCTCACGTTCGTATGGCATTTGTGAACGCGTTCGAACGGAAATAAGACCTGATGCATGATAAGGCAAAATACATGTGCGTTCGAGTTGCGTTCGTAAACGTGTTTGAACGGTAACAGACCTGATGCATGAAATGAGACGCAATACATAAATGACAAATAGTACAATGCAAGGCGCGGCGAAGCATCGTGGTAAAAGATTTTAACCTCTTCAATTAGAGGACCTCTCATCGCACTTACTAAGCCCATGCGCTCAATCGCATCATGCATACAAACATAAAGACAATCATATCAAACTAAGTATCCCCGATTGAACACATCTTACATCCAACCGGACACACATCAACCGGCGCGGCAAATCATTGTGGTAAAGGGCTTTAACCCCTCCCCATAGGGGGTCTTTCATTCCACTTACTAAGCCCATGCGCTCGATTGAATCATGTAGGAATAAACAACATGCAGAATTCAAGTGACGAGAAATAAATAATTCAATCCAATCATGAAGCAAAAGAAGGTGTCGTTTACTCAAGTGGTACGTGGAGTTGTATCCCAAGTACAGACCGCACTACCGTCCATTCGGATTCGGCTACGGAATTTACGTCTGGGTTTCCATCCTATATACCACAAGAGACGACACGCTTCCATTCATCCAATACCCACAACACACATCATACATAAACAATATTCAATAAAGAAGTAAAATACAGTCAAAATAAATAACAAGAATCAAATGAAGATGAGTATGGGAAGTACCCTCAGGTCTAACCTTTTAAGCCGTCTCTCGGACTCGCGTTTCACGAAGATCGGAAGGGGTAAAGCTCCAAAACTTTTCTGGTTCACTGGTTTGTCCTTTCCTTCGCTGTTCGGCCGCTCGAGCGACTGTTTTGACTCCATTTTGCTGCTGTTTCCTTGTGGTTTCGCTGCTGTTTCCTCTGTATTTTTTGCTTACTGTTTGTGGACTGTTTTGATGTTCTTGGTGGACTGTTTTGATGTTCTTGGTGGACTGTTTTTTGGGTGCTCTTTTGGTGTTTTAGGCTACGGTTTTGGTGTGTTTGGGGAGGTATTGGGCTGCTGTTTGAGACTGATTTCAGGGGTAGTTTCAGTGCTGTCAGGGGCTGATTTCAAGGGTTAGGGGCTGCTGTGTGTTGTTTTCATTAATTTGGTGAGGGAATGGTTGTTGTGTGTGTTGTTTGTGTTTTGTAGTTTACGTGTGATATGGAGAGTGTCTTGATGTCTTGGGCGTGTATTAGAGAAAGTGGAGAGAGACCCGGTGGCTAGGTTAGTGCATGTTTATATAGAAGAGAGCTAGGGTTTGACCTTGTCTCACAAGGAAGAGATTTGTTTCCAAATTAGGAGTGATAGGGATGGTATATACAAGATTGAGGGGGGACAAAATATTTTAAATTAGGAAGTCAACTAATCTAAATTGGTGGATATCTTATTGAATTAGGAAGTCAACTAATTTAAATTGGTAGATGTCTTATTAGATTAAGAAGTCAAATATATGATTGGCTTTAATTGGTCAGGATTGATTTTAATTAGGCACATCTTATTTTAATTTTAGTATATGAATTATTTAAATTAGGCATGATTTTAGTTTAAGTTGGTAATTGTTTATTTTATGTTTGGTATATGTTTTATTTAATTATTTAATTATTTAATTATTATCTTATTTAGTTAATGTTTTTGATTATTTAAATTGGGATGTGTTTTATGGGCTTGGGCGTGTGGGCCAAGGCTTGGGCGAATTGGGTTTAATGTGAGGCTAGCAGTAAAACCAGAATTACCGACACCGTTCGAACGCTTCCTCGAACGCGGCACGAACGCCTGCAATATGTTTTACGTTCGAACGTACACACGAACGAAAATAGTGAACCTTGTTTATTCTGAATTTCCCCTTCCGATATCCATTTTCCGTGACCTCCGTGACTTAAAAGGTAGTGTCTCCAAAATGAGACTCATCATAGGGACTTATGTGTAAAAATGCAGTGCCTACAGTCGCCCACACTTTGATGGGACTTGTGTAATGTGTAACAGTGACAATCCTATCAAAGTTATGCAATGCATTTTCACTTACCTGGTTCGCCAGCTGCCACTTGACTTACCATGTGTTGAGTTGAGTTGATTTGGTGGTGAGGTGCTGCGACCCCTGGTTCATTCCCGAACCGTGTTGTGACGTGGTCCATTCCCGAACCGTTACCGTAAGGTAGTCCATTCTCGAACCGTTACTGTGAGTTGGTCCATTCCCGGACCGTCACTTTGAGGTGTCCATTCCCGAACTGTTACTGTAAGGTGGTCCATTCCCGAATCGTTACTGTGAGGTGGTCCATTCCCGAACTGTTACTGTAAGGTGGTCCATTCCCGAACCGTTACTGTGAGGTGGTTTATTCCCAAACCGTTACTGTGAGGTGGTTCATTCCCGAACCGTTACTGTGAGGTGGTTCAATCCCGAACCGTTACTGTGAGGTGGTTCATTCTCGAGCCGTGCTTCCATTCTTGCAGTGCCATTCCCAGCTTGTTCATTCCTGAACTCTGCTTCATTCTGAGATTGCCATTCTCGGCTTGTTCATTCTTGTACTCTGTTCCATTCTTGGATTGCCATTCTCGGCCTGTTCATTCTTGAACTGTGTTTCCATTCTTGGAGTGCCATTCTCGGCGTGCTCATTCTCGAGCTGTCCATTCTCGGACTATATCTCCATTCTCGGACTATATCTCCATTCTCGGAGTGCCATTCTCGGCAGAACTGATCTGATGTAATATGGGCCTCGCCCCCCAGAATGCCATACCCGGCAAGACTGATGCTAATGTTAATACGGGCCTCGCCCCAAACTGATGCTGATGTGGGCCTCGGCCCTGGGACTTATCCCCAAAACTGATGCTGAAGTGGGCCTCGACCCTAACTGCTACTGATATGGGCCTCGCCCCCAGACTGATACTGATGTGGGCCTCGACCCTAACTGCTACTGATATGGGCCTCGCCCCCAGACTGATACTGATGTGAGCCTCGACCCTCGGGATTCATCCCAAACTGATACTGAGGATATGGGCCTCGCCAATGTGATTCGTTCCTGAAGACTGCTGACATTGTACTGTTTACTGCTTCTGGTTGGCTTGCATTCGGCACTTTCTTTTTTTTCTCCTTTGAAACCTGTTATTACAAAACAGAAAAACACGAAATGATGCAAAATGCGTTACGTGTATGCATGCATGAATGTTCCTATCCCGTCGGGTTAGGTCTTCCGTCAATTCTCTTGGTGACTGCTTAGTCTTCTCTTCCTCAGACAAGCTATTTCTTCAATCTGTCTACGTTGATCGGCTCGGTGAACTAATTCCCTTCCAAGTCTGATATTTTCACTGCTCCATTTTCCAATTTCTGAATGGATATCCTTTCCTTTCAGCTTGCTTATTCTGAGGATTCCCCGTGTTCTAAACATCACTGAATTTCATAGTACAAAGGTTGAATGTTTTTCTCAAATATACTCATATTGCAGAAGAGATTTAGCGAAATGAACGTCCTTATTATTGTTGAGGAAAAGAGTTCGAAAAAGTAACAAAATCAATGTCATTTAAAAAAACTGGATCAAATAGACTAGGAGGAACATCTCCATCATCCGCAGCACTGCATTCTTCCTCGGCCTATGGTTCTTCACTGTCATCTATGTAAGAAGCTTGGTGGTTGATGGTTTCTTTTCATGGGTTGGGTATTTTATGGGAATCTATGAGATCTTGAATTTCATGCCTGAGGCGGGTGCAGTTATCGGTGTCATGGCCATGTAGCTGGTGGAAGTGACAATAAAGGTTCACATTTATGTGTGGCGGTGGGGGGTGTGGAAGTGGCTTGCCTTCTAAGGGTTTCAAGATTCTTTGTCCCTGTAACTTTTCAAATACCTTCGACAAAGGTCTACCAAGGTTGGACTATTCTGGCCATAGAACTTTCTGTTTTCAGCCTCCTCTTCCTCAATATCCATGACAGTTTCCCTCAACTGTCGAAAATCAGAAATCATCGAAGTCATCCTCCTCAGCTTACCATAAATAGAGGGCTTGGTGCCCTTGATAATCATCTTAATTTGGTCTTTCTCTGAAGGCCGAGTCTGCATTTTCAAAAGCTGGCTTCTCCAGCGATCCACATACTCTTTGAAATTTTCCTCTGGCTTCTGTTTAGTGTTCTCCAAATCACGGAGTGACAAGTCAATCTCTAAGTCTGTAACATACTGCTTTAGAAAAGCATCAGCTAGTTCCCTCCACTCTTCCTTAACCTTCTTCTCAAGGCTATGATACCAAACCACAGGTGCCCCCTCGAGTGACATCCCAAACATCTTTTGGACTTGGCGCTGTGATAGGCCCACTGAACTCATGACTGAGACATATTGCTGCAGATGGACTCTCGGGTCTCCATTCCCATTAAACTTGGCCATGTCGGGCAATTTAAACTGAGCTGGCAGCTGTTCTCCGAACGTCATTGCCTCATAATCTAACAAATCCTCATTCTTACCCCTCATTTCGCGGGTAACTTTTTCAACCTGATCCCGAAGCTTCTGAAATTCTGCCTGAGACCCAATCACTCTGCCTGCTGCATATTCTGTCATGTCATCATCAAAAGTGGGGACATCATCCCCTAACCCATTCGAAGGCTCATCACGCCTCACGTTCTCAGAATTTCCCCCAGCACGGGGTACAACCATATTTGTCATGGCAGTAGTCAAGGCTTGTAACTGTTCAGTAATCTTGGCGAAACCATTCTCCAACTGATCTATCCGGGATACCTCAATATCTGATTCACTCATGTCTGTTCTCAGTATTTTGGTGAGTCTTCCCTTTTTTTCTAACCCAACCGGAATCTATGATGGCTTTCAGAACACAAGGGTTAACATGATATATGTATGCATGGGGTGCTTGAGATGCATGATATGCATGCGATACAAAAAAAATATCAACTCATTAAAATTTTCACACAAATCGGCCCATCATCATTTTAGAAGCTTTTGGGCTAACTGTCATAGGAGTGAACTTGTCCCAGTTTAAATGGCCCAACAAGTTCACATCTCATGGCAAGAAGTCCAACTGTATCCAAATGATAATGTTCCTAAACACAAACATATAATGGCCCATTGGCGTTTTAGAAGATTTTGGCCCAATCATCATAAGATATGTTCTTGTCCCAGTTTAAATGGCCCAACAAGCCCATATCTCATGACAAAAGGTCCGAATGGATCCAAATGACAATGTTCCCAAACACAAGCATACAAGAAAGATAATGCAAACATAAAACAATAATTCCTACAGAATGGCCCATCAACATTTCAGAAGCTTTGGGCCTAATAGTCATAAGGTACGAACTCGCCCCAGTTTAAATGGCCCAGCAAGTCCTTTTTTTTGACAATAGTCCAACTGCATCCAAATGAGGATGGTCCACAAGCACATATTCAAGGAAATAATTGTTACTTTAGCCAACCCGGTCTATGGGTGGGTTCGTAGGAGTATAGACAAATGCTCTCACCGGCGAAGGATGGCCCACAACTAGGTCTCCCCACTCAAGGGTTCGAGCGACCAAGTGAGCACACCCTTTTTATACACTAAGGTACGTGCCAGTGAGCTATGTGTGCGACACTGTCAAATGGATTTCCCGTTGTAGATTCCCCAGAGGGAAGGTGGAGCGAGGCTCACTTAAATACCCAAGCCTCTTAGGCTCTTATCGCTTGGTGTCAGGAATAAACAACGAGTCCTCCAAATTAGTCCATCACAAAAGGCTACGAGTAGATGGCTATCTAGGTGCCTTCACAGCTTTTCCTTCTAGAAAGGTAGTGAGTGAAGGAAGACACCGAACCATTACCTAGCCTCAAAATGTCTTTGATTAAACCCCTATTTCATCCACTATAGACACGATCAATTAAAACATAAATCCAAACATTACAAGACAATATTTCGGGGCTAATTCTCTATCCCCAGTGGAGTCGCCAGACTGTGGGAACACAAGAATCTGGGCGACGCATGCTGTCCTAGGATCGTGGCCTAGTTGAGAGTACGGAGTAGCCACGAGGGACTAAACCGGAGAGTAATGGAGTCGCCACCCGGTGTGAACCGGGAAAATGAGATTTAAGGCCGCACTCACCCCTCGCAAGGGAAGACCTCAAACCGTTGGGTTCGGAATGGTCTCTTACTTATGTCACTTGTAATAAAAGGATTTATGTAATAATTTAACCATGCTTAAATAACACTTATTTCCAAGAATATCATGCTTCTACATTCACATACATACATCAACAAGTTCATCTAAATTCATATGTAACACATATTCGAATTTGCATACAGCCTATTTGCATGTAATCTATGTCTCATTTTACATACATAAGGATTATCATATGGTAAGCATACAGTTAATGAACGCATTGGCGGACACAGAAGCGCAAACAAATAGCATTCTTACTAGCATGCATATTAAGAAAAGATATTTAAGCGCATAACAGAAATAGACAACTAGAGAGGTAATACAAATGCATAACGTAGAAAAGGGGTAACTATATGCTAAGATGGACATGTCGTAATGTGATGCAAGAGGATCTGTTTACCGTGTGCGTTCGTGCTGCATTCGTAGACGCGTTCGAACGGTAAACAGAAAGTTCTCGTTCGAGTAGCGTTCGTAAACGCGTTCGAACGGAAATGAAATAGAATGCTCACGTTCGTATGGCTTTTGTGAACGTGTTCGAACGGAAATAAGACCTGATGCATGATAAGGCAAAATACATGCACGTTCGAGTTGCGTTCGTAAACGCGTTCGAACGGTAACAGACTTGATGCATGAAATGAGACGCAATACATAAATGACAAATAGTACAACGCGAGGCGCGGCGAAGCATCGTGGTAAAGGATTTTAACCTCTTCAATTAGAGGACCTCTCATCGCACTTACTAAGCCCATGCGCTCGATCACATCATGCATACAAACATAAAGACAATCATATCAAACTAAGTATCCCCGATTGAACACATCTTACATCCAACCGGACACACATCAACCGGCGCGGCAAAACATCGTGGTAAAGGGCTTTAACCCCTCCCCATAGGGGGTCTTTCATTCTACTTACTAAGCCCATGAGCTCGATTGAATCATGCAGGAATAAGCAACATGCAGAATTCAAGTGAAGAGAATAAATAAATCAATCCAATCATGAAGCAAAAGAAGGCGTCGTTTACTCAAGTGGTACGTGGAGTTGTATCCCAAGTACAGACCGCACTACCGTCCATTCGGATTCGGCTACGGAATTTACGTCTGGTTTCCATCCTATATACCACAAGAGACGACACTCTTCCATTCATCCAATACCCACAACACACATCATACATAACAATATTCAACAAAGAAGTAAAATACAGTCAAAATAAATAACAAGAATCAAATGAAGATGAGTATTGGAAGTACCCTCAGGTCTAACCTTTTAAGCCGTCTCTCGGACTCGCGTTTCACGAAGATCGGAAGGGGTAAAGCTCCACAACTTTTTTGGTTCACTGGTTTGTCCTTTCCTTCGTTGTTCGGCCGCTCGAGCTACTATTTTGACTCCGTTTTGCTGCTGTTTCCTTATGGTTTTGCTGTTGTTTCCTATGTATTTTTTACTTACTGTTTGTGGACTGTTTTGATGTTCTTGGTGGACTGTTTTGATGTTCTTGGTGGACTGTTTTTTGGGTGCTCTTTTGGTGTTTTAGGCTACGGTTTTGGTGTGTTTGGGGAGGTATTGGGCTGCTGTTTGGGACTGATTTCAGGGGTAGTTTCGGTGCTGTCAGGGGCTGATTTCAAGGGTTAGGGGCTGCTGTGTGTTGTTCTCGTTAATTTGGTGAGGGAAGGGTTGTTGTGTGTGTTGTTTGTCTTTTGTAGTTTACGTGTGATATGGAGAGTGTCTTGATGTCTTGGGCGTGTATTAGAGAAAATGGAGAGAGACCCGGTGGCTAGGTTAGTGCATGTTTATATAGAAGAGAGCTAGGGTTTGCCCTTGTCTCACAAGGAAGAGATTTGTTTCCAAATTAGGAGTGATAGGAATGGTATATACAAGATTGAGGGGGGACATAATATTTTAAATTAGGAAGTCAACTAATCTAAATTGGTGGATATCTTATTGAATTAGGAAGTCAACTAATTTAAATTGGTAGATGTCTTATTAGATTAGGAAGTCAAATATATGATTGGCTTTAATTGGTCAGGATTGATTTTAATTAGGCATATCTTATTTTAATTTTAGTATATTAATTATTTAAATTAGGCATGATTTTAGTTTAAGTTGGTGATTGTTTATTTTATGTTTGGTATATATTTTATTTAATTATTTAATTAATTTAATTATTATCTTATTTAGTTAATGTTTTTAATTATTTAAATTGGGATGTGTTTTATGGGCTTGGGCGTGTAGGCCAAGGCTTGGGCGAATTGGGCTTAATGTGAGGCTAGCAGCAAAACCAGAATTACCGACACCGTTCGAACGCTTCCTCGAACGCGGCACGAACGCCTGCAATATGTTTTACGTTCGAACGTACACACGAACGCAGCACGAACGAAAACAGTGAACCTTGTTTATTCTGAATTTCCCCTTCCGATGTCCGTTTTCCGTGACCTTCGTGACTTAAAAGGTAGTGTCTCCAAAATGAGACTCATCATAGGGACTTATGTGTAAAAATGCAGTGCCTACAGTCGCCCCCACTTTGATGGGACTTGTGTAATGTGTAACAGTGACAATCCTATGGTTTAACGCATAGTCGTTGGTTTTGGAATATGGTCGAATTCCTATAACATAGAAGACTAGCACATGTCGTATATTGGAATTGGAGTTCCAATGGTTTAACGCGATGTACCATGAGTTTTGGAAACTCGTATAGACATGAGGGTATTCGTTGGAGTGAATACTGAATGACTCACAGGTGATTCCTAATAGTTGGAAGTACACACCATCGTCAATATGAATCTCCTCGAGTCGAGTAGCATATGTAATCCTTTGACTATAGGATATCATTGATTTTGTGTAAGATCCTCCACACTTAGATGCCATGTATGTCAGAAACCTTTAATGGTCTGACCTCTAGATATTCGTTGGGTGTGGATCGATGCACACAGTAATCAAGTACGAAGCAAGATAGGATCCGTCGGCCCGTATGTGTACCATAAGAGGTTTAGGTATCCATTAATAGAATATTTTTCCTACGATCCTAAGTAATAAAATTATTTTATTACTTGGGGTGTAACATCGGATGTTAATTATTGTAGAAATGACTTGACTTATTGAAGTCAAATGTGAGAATGATAAATTATAAATGGAACTACGTAATTAATAAGATGAAACAACCCTTATACATCTTCTATATAAGTTAAATAGGATATCAGAATCATTAACGAGTATTTGATACTTAATGATTCTGTTGTTTTCTTACCGAAGAAAATTATCATATAACTTATAATGGAAGCGATATTTGATATCGATTATGGAAGTTCACAATTGAACTATAGATCTAAGATTGTTCATAGCTTACTACGATCAAGTTTTGAACTTGATTAAGCTTTCATTATGAATTAGTTCATGATATGTGCTAATTGTTTGTGCAGCGAAAGCAGTGTGAGCTTATTAAAGGTTTGACCTTTATAGTATGACAGTGAGAAAAGTTATACTCAGCAATCTATTGTAGATTCTGAGAAAACTTATCTCTAGTCACGCTAATTGAACAATTAAAGATATATTGATTAATGTTGATATTAAACTGTACATTTTAGCTAAAGAATGCAAAGTGGCATTTTTGAATGACTTATTCAGATAAGAGATCAGTTGTGATTTCTTCATTTGAAGAGTTCGTTCTGGAATGGCCCTAGAGTTTGTGTTCTGTTGAAATCGCAGTTTAGTGTGCTAGCTTATAGAGCCTATTGTAGACTCGGATAAGTCTTCCGGAAATCAGTGTTCTCTATTTTTGACATCAGTCAGATCTGATCTTGTCAAAGTATAGAGGATACATATGTGATTGAAGGGTTAGTGGGAGCGTACAAATTACTTTCTAGTGTTATATATCCTAATGACATTGTCATTATTATTGTAATAATGAGATGTTTGTGAGGTAAAATGTTTACCTAAGTCTTCTTTACTCCGTGAAAGCAGTGGGAGTAGTCTCTGTTATATTTGATATAAAGTTTTATATAAGATATAAAACTAAGAGACTTGTGAGATACTCCTATTAGTCGTGCATTAGATATGATCTAATAAAAGACACAACAAAGTTATATGTATGACAGTTAGTATAACTGTTTGACAGTTAGTGTGTGTCTTGTATATATTATTCATCTTTCGTAAAGGATGATTCCTTTTTCGAAAGAGATATTGATTAGAATGTCTAATCAATCTTATGTATCATTTTATGATGACATAATGAATACTTTATTTTGTACGATTAAAGATATCGATTTAATCGTCATTGTTACGAGTTATTTTAATATCCTAAAGACCATATGATGGATCTTGAAACACGTTCTTTGTGATATTTGAGATATTAAGAACGAGTTTCTAATTCATGGAGAATACAATCTGCAACCATTAGGGTCATATTAGTTTTGAGACTAATTATGACGTTAGATAGTCTTCGTCATAAAAAGTCTCAATACATGCAGTGGGAGTGTCACAGAGGATTCTACTTTGTGAGTGGAATTAGATGCAACTTATGAAGTGTTGACTTATGAAGTTGCATAGTGACATGATAAATTAGAAGTTTTGGATTGGTGTTGTGCTTGGGGTTGTCTGCATAGTATTTTGGATTTGATCCATAAATACTTGGACAACTCAGTAGCTATAGCACAATACTGATGTAGCATCAGAGTCATATTAATGTATAATTTAGATTATACAAAATATGAATGATGCTGGCTATGGGAAACAATTGAGTTTGTTTGACAAACTCATTATGTTATAGCGGACCTACTTCTTGTTGCCTACCTCTTAAGTGTTGTGTGAGCTTTTGAGGGCAATGTGTATACTATACACATTGAGATGTATATATGATACTGTGGATTGGCACAAGAGCAAGTGGGAGAAATTGTTGGGGTTGGTACTCAGAGCGCCAATCCGGACCGTATTTATGTTTGATTCATGAATACGAACATCCATTTTTCCATAATATTACTTATTTATGGTTGCACCTCTTGTTTTTATATACGTATTCGATCTGATTACGATTAGATCGAAACTAAATGTAGTTTAGTGATATGTATATATTAGACAAAGGCCCGATAATATATAATGCAGTACACAATTACAAAGGTAGTTTGTAATTGACATTGGGAAGTGTCACTGCTAAATGTATATTATCAAATATAGTTCCTGGTCAAGATTCACTAACACGGGTCGGTTAGTCAAATCTGTTAAGACCAGTACATGTCGTATATCGAGACTTGGTCCGATGGTTTATCCCAATGAACCATGAGTCTAGGGAGACTCGTATAGACGTGTAGGTGTTTATAGTGGATAAACACTGAACGACTCACCGAAGATTCTTAATGGATGGTACACCAACGTCAATAAGAATCTTCTCGAGTTGAGTAGCATAGTGGTCATTCGACTTGAGATACCACTGTGGATGTATGAGACATCCTCCACACTTAGATGGCAGTCACGTCAACGATCTATTTAGATCAGACCTCCGCCTGTTCGTTGGGTGTGGACCAATCCTCAGGATATCCTGTGTCTATCAAGATAGGATCCGTCAGTTCTGTGTACAGAGCATAGGTAGTCCATATATGATTAGCAGTCTGTTAAATCTGTGGCCACAGTATACTTCGGAAGTGAGTTCCGAATGTTATTTAGAGATTGCTAATAGATACGTCGACGGAATAATACCTATAGAGATTTTACATTTACATATATATCTCTAGGATTATCCGGATACCTGTGACGGAGGGATTATACGTATGCATTGACCTCGACCTGTATGATTCAACTAGTTTATCCGTGATCGTCATAATTTACGGGTGGGTAAATTATGGACACGAAATTGGATTTTGTGACGGATATATCTGAATCTAGAGAGTCTCACTAATGAAATATACTCGTAGAGCACTAAGGCAACTTTTATGAATAATGATTATTATTTATAAAAGGTTTAAACGTTAAACGAAAAATACATGCGAACGGGCCGAACCGTCATTTCCTAATTAATGTGTATTTGTATTTAATATATGATATTATTAAATATATATTAATAAATTATCAAATAAAGGTATTTGACATATATCATTAATATATGTATTTGAGATATTTAAAGTAAATATAATACATATATTTGAGATATTTGTATTTAATTAATTATTTAATTGTTAAATGATTAATATAATTAAAATATAAATATCTCACCAAATGATAAAGTTAGGAAATGATTATAAGTGTTTATTGTTGACTTTAAAGTAAAGGAAATGGTAGTCAAATTGGATTTGACTTCCTTGGATATTTATTTTAACTTGTTAAAATTGAAAAATATATTTTCCTTTATTTTTATCAAATTCGGCCATACCCCTAAATTAAATATAATTTTTATATTTTTTAGTTGCAATTGTTGACTTACTTTAAATCATTAAAAGGTTTGATGATGATTAAAGCAAGTTGATAAATGCAAATTAAATGAAACAAAAAATAATATCTAGATATTTTCTATTACACCAAATTCGGCCAAGGCTCCTTTTGGTGAGGTATATATTGTTTTGTTTCATCTTTTAGGGTTAAGACAAGTTCATTAGATACCAAATAAACATAAAAGAAGTTGAGAGAAAAGCTTGAAGGATAAAGGAAAAAGCTTGGAAATCTTTGAGTTTTGTAAGTTTTTCTTTAAATTTTTCAACATGAAAAATGTTTCTAACATGCTTAGCATCATTTGTGTTGCTTTGGTGTTGTCTCTCTTCTTATAGTTTGTGTTTATTTTGGTTGTGAACTTTGATGAAAGATTGATGCATGTAAGTAAGCTTGAAATGGTTTCAAAGCTTTACTTTTGATTTTTGGAAAATCAAGTTGTCATTCTAGAGTTGGTAAGCCACTCCTTGGGGAACTAGAATTGTTCTAGAGTTGTTTCAAAGTGGTGAGGCTAGATTGGTGAAGTATTGAATGGATTAAAGTGTTGGATTTTGTAAATTTGGTGAAATTGGACAATTTGAAGAAATTGAAAAATTAGGGTTCATAACCCACTCCAAATTTGGGGATTTTCATATATGTGATGTATTATGGTATGAATATGATGCATGTAAAATTTTAGGTTGATTGGATTTGATCTTGGCATGTTTTGAACTAAAAGGACCAAATTGCAATTAATTGAAAATTTTGGGTGGCTCACAGCATTAGACTAAAAATTGGGGATTTGTGTGAAATCTGATTTTGATGCTAGATGTGTTGAAAAATATTTTAGAAATGATTTAGAATCATCCAAAATTATATTTGATAATTTTTGGGCTAAAATAATCAATTTACAAAGTTTTGGGGCAATTCGGTAATTACCAAGAAATTTGATCTCTTGTGTAATTTTTCAGAATTTGATAATTGGATAATTAAATAAATAAGTTTATTTAATTGATCCAAGAAAAAATTTTGAAATCGGAAAATTTTGATTTTCCACTATTCCGCTGCGTTACAGATATTCCCCCTTAAAACCCAAACAAAATGGTATAAGAGTGAGTCTTATTCTGGACACCCCGATATGATTAGCCCTTTAAAATATAATGTTTGTTCTTTTCTTTACTTGATGCAAGCATGCTTTCATTTAATTTGATTAAATTTAAAGTGTATGACACTTTATGGAATATCCCCGCTTAATAAGGTTTTAAAGTAACTAGTATTTGAAATACTTGTTTCTTGGTCCGTCTTGTCAATATGATTTATGAATATTTTTCCGTGACTACAACCGATACCGTGCCTCTGTTGTGAGGGTGTAGCCGATAGAGATTTATTTATGCCGGATGTATATTAGATACTAGATAAATTCAAGCAAAAGTGGAATCCTGAACGTGCCCTAGCTGTCAGGGTTACCGATATTCCCCCTTAAAACCCCAACAATTACTCACCCTTTTTTAGGTGTATAAATTTAACTCATCATTACACTTTTGAAGGCATCCATATTTGAGAAAATTGTACATAAAAAAATGGAAGCTACTTCAAAAGAAGAGTTGAAAACATCTGTTTGTTTTGCAGTACTAGTGTTGGTACTAAGCCACAATACATAGAGGCAGCACAAGAATCGGCTCGAGTCATAGCTGAAAGGAATATGCACTTGGTATATGGCGGTGGCAATCTTGGATTAATGGGGATCATTTCAAAGACCGTACAGGAAGGAGGCAGTCCAGTTCTGGGAATCATCCCAAAACCCTTGGCGGAAGCGAATCTGATAGGACCAGCAAACGGAGAGGAACTGATCGTGCCAGGAATGTCTGAACGACTGGTGGAAATGATTAACCGTGTTGATGCTTTTATTGCTTTGCCAGGTGGCTTGGGCACAATGGAGGAAATTTTTACAGTGTTATCTTGGGCGAACTTGAACATACACCAGAAACTGATTGGACTGTTCAACGCAGATGAATTTTATGATTTTCTTTGTGTGTTTCTTGATAATGCCCGGAGAAATGGGTTCGTGTCAAAACTTTTAAAAGAACTTTTTTTCACTACCAGAACTGCCCCATATTTAATTGACCAAATCTTAGCATTTGAACCACAAATTGACCCTATCATTTCCAAGATAAACTGGTCTGATAATGATCGTAAGAAGCGTCGGATAAATCTGGATCTTAACCTTTAAATTTCCTTTGTAAATGTAGAATTTCAGCTAACCATGTACTATCTTCTAAACTCAGCTTCTATTTTTTAAGACATTGTGGACAATGTCTCATTTAGGTTTGGGGGTGGGGAATAGTTGACTAATATCTTGTTTTTATGTTGTTTTTATTTTTTAGTCCAAAATTTTCGAAAAATTAAAAAAAAATGAAAAATTTTACAAAAATCAAAAAAAATATTTTGTGTTTTTAATTTGATTAATCGGGTGAAATTGGTGTGAGATAGTTGTGTAAGGAATTTCCACTTCTGAGACGTATCTTAACCTATTTCAGAACAAGTTAATTTTTGTTTATTTCCTTTTGAATTATTTAATTTGTAATTTCTCCATAATACTGACTAAAAATGGATCTTCATATGCTCAATTGACATGTATTATCAACATACATGGTAACATACAGATATGAGTTGTAATTGACAAGTTTGTAATATTCAGTGCTCTGGTTTAATTGGAGGAAGCATCTTAAAAAAATCGATGGGATAAAAAAAATGTCTGAGATCCGAGTTATTAAGTCCGTATGGGTGTTTTAACACCTAGTGCTTTAAAACCAATTGGTTTGGGAGTCACTGACCCAAAGCTCGCTACATGGATCAAAGATGTTGGAAAAAATATATATATATTTGAAGTCTGAGTAATTAAGTCTGCATGGGTGTCTTAACACTTAGTGCCCTAAAGCCAACTGGTTTGGGAGTCATTGACCCAAAGCTCGCTACATAGATGGAAGATGTTGTATATAAATAAATCAAAAAAATCAAAAAAAAAAATATTTCATTGCTAAAAAAAATGTATGAATTCTGATATAACTTTAGGACAAAAATATTACTCTCTTTTCAACTACGCTTGTGACTACTGTGGGCACAATGACTTGATTAATATCTTGTTCGCTGTGTGTATGAGGAATGGTAAAAATAATCGGAGAATTTACTTATTCGGTAATTTAGAAAGAAACAAAACAATTATTACCTTGGATAAGAAGTTTCACATGTTTAGTCACTAACTTCTTTATTCTCTTTTCTCTTGTCTTTTTACTTTTGTGTCCATTATTTTTACTATCTTTTTACTTTTATAAGACGTTTGTTGGTATCGTCGTTGTAAACCCTCACGAGACTACAACTCGTCCACTGGGGATACATAGGGGTTTAAAGGCTTGTTGCATATGCTAAATGCAACAGTGATCCCTACAAAAGTGGCTTGGTTTAATTTTAATTGTTTTTTGTATTTTATTATTTTACTCAAGGATTAGCAAAATGTTAGGTTTGGGGGTGTGATGAGCGGAAAATATATCAATATTTACCGCCCTTTTTACCTAATATTTTATTTAGTTTCTCGGGTTTGATGAACGGTTTGATGTATTTTTATGTGTTTTGTAGATAAATAAAGTATCGGGACTTAATAGAATCAACTAGGGGCTAAAACGATGAAATCCGGAGCAAAAAATGGCGAAAACGGAAATTTACTATACGCATCACGAAGTGCAGTCCTAAATTCAAGTTTTGCACTAGTTTGGTATTTTAGCCATAACTTTTTCATCCGATATCCGATTGAGGTGATTCAAGTTCCAGATTAAGAAGACACAAAGATCTACAACTTTTAAGTGTTAAATATTTTCGAATTCTGAAGTTTGTAAGACCGAAATTGATTAATAATCTAGTATATTTTGTGTAATTACTATAGTCATTTTCAAAATATAAAATAAAATAAATAAAAAAATAAAAATAAAAATTGTCAAATTTTCACCAAACATGCTCATGTTTGGTGGAGGATTTGGTGCCATGTTTGGTGACATGTTTGATGTCATGTTTGGTGTCATGTTTGGTGGAGCAATTGGTGGAGAAATTGGTGGAAGCCTTTAAATTTTCCTATAAATACCAAGCTAAACTTTGTAAATTTTCCATACTTTCTTTGGAGGAATTTCTCCATGAAAACCTAAAGGAAAGTGTCTTGTATATTATTTAAGTTTTCTTGTATTTTCTTTTTATTTAATTAATAAAATTTTGTGTGTTTTCATTTACAGCATGAACAGGTAATTTCATTCTGCTGTGGTGAAAATGTGAGACTTTTAATATAATGAATTAGATTAATCTCCCTTATTTTAATTAAAATTTGGATTAATTAGTTACCGCCTATATGGCCGGTTTAGATGACAACCTTATTTACCGCCTATATGGTCGGTTTTGCATTTCAGAAGTAGTTTCCGCCTATATGGTCGGTTTAGGTAATAACATTGTTACCGCCTATATGGTCGGTTGGATTTAATTGAGACAAATAAAATTACCGCCTTTATGGTCTGGTTAATTAATCGGTAAACATTGAGAATAAGAGAGATTTCTAATTTTGAAATATTAAAAGTGGATCATCTAACCCCCAGCATTTTCTTTATTGTTTTATTTAGGTTTTTAATTTCCATGATTTACTTTTTGTCTTTTATTTTATTTAAGCTTTTACTAGCCTTAAATATGTGTTGTAACTAAGCCCGTTATCTGGGGTTGTGATGATTTCCAATATCACTGGTTTATAAGGGGTTATTTTACGGTTTGGGTAATATAAATGTTTATTTATTGAGCCTTAGTCTTAATGCTTCTTATTAACTTGCCATTAATAAGATTGATCTGGTAAACTTAAAATAAACTTGACAAATGAATTTTAGGTTTTAGCCTTAGACTTAATACCCCACGATCTTCCTTGATGATAGATAACTCTTTAATAGATTTCCTTACAGGATAGACATATACCTGTCGGGCGGGGGTAACCATAATTGGAACTTAATCTTAATGAATTCAGGTAACTTGGTTGACATAGAAATATGATTAATTGGGTTACACTGGGTATTTGCATCCGACCATCGACAGAGGCTTTTGCATAATTTCGTGTTCCAGGTTAGTAAATCAATATATTACACAAACATAAAATAATCACTTCATCTTTTAAAAGATATTGGAAAGATTCACAACCCTAGATAGTTTCTTAATATTGAATTTTCCTAAACCTACTTTCGCGCCATTTTATTTATTTGTTTTTAAATTTAAAATCATCATCCAATCAATCAATCCATTAGATACTCGTAAATATTTGATTTCATAAATTAATAGCTTAGGTATTAAGTCCTCGTGGGATCGATACTTTTTATACTACTTGAACGATACGTGCGCTTGCGTTATACGCGTGTGACAACGCCGGTCAATACTCTTTCCCATTCTGATAATGACGCAGAGTGTTGTATGTCAAAGCTATGATAAGCTAAGGCTTTTAATGATCACTATATTAGGAGAAGAGTCCTAATTGGGGTAAAGATAGATTATCTTTTTATGGTAGATCACATATTTCAAGTAAGAAGTGAGGCTGCTTCCATGTGAATTTTCCAGGCTGAATTCCCTCAAAGACCTGATGAATCCAGTACCAATGTTCATGGCCGAAAAAAACACAACCGTAGAACGGGAAATAGTCGAAGTAAAGCTGTGTGTTGGCAATTGTCTTGATTTACACCAACGACAGAACAGTTCAAGACTATGGGTCACTCGTTTGCCAAGTAAATCCGATTGTCATTCACTAGGAAAGATTCAAGGCGAAAGCTACCTATTTCGATGCAGTTTTATTTCACGAAAACTCTCTCAAGTGTCTGCATTAATATTTAGAGAATTATGAGGGATTGTTGTAAATTCTCTAAATATAGAGTATGTGTGTAAGAGGGTTACGTCCATTGGGTTGTGCCTTTCGGAAAGACACAAATATGTAGGGACATGTCATCTATTTTGGAAAGATGGGACTCTAGGCCTCAAAGGGTATAAGGAGAGAGGTATAACCCTTGGGAGAGTTACACCCTGCATCAAATGGTGCCTTCAAAGACACCCTTCTATTAAGGGGCCTATTGAGTTCATTGCATCCAGAAGTGAAGTCTCATACATTTGTCTTGGAGGAGTATTTTTTTTAAGAGAATTTCCACCATTGTCCTAGTTTAGGATCTTGTTAAAAGAGTACCCCTTCAACAAGAAGCATCCAAGGAATTCTGGGAGAACGTTAGCCACATTGCATCCATAGAGCACCGAGGCGGAGGCTAAAAAGTTCTTGGATTTCGTTTTTAATCATCATCAATAATTTTCCAGGTTTTTCTTACTTTTCTAAGTTTTAGGATATATATTCAATATGACATGATTCCATTATTGTGTTCTAGTTTTAGAATGATTGTGACGCATGTTAAACTTAAGAGGGATGAACTCTTAACCTCTCTTGGTTTTTTTGGAGGAGTTTATATTAACTCGTAAGGATGGACTTACAAAGCAAAACTTATTGGACTTATTACAATTAATTAAATAAAGGCATGTGGGAAGTCTCTGGTTTCTGGTTGGATGATTTTCCCTCAATTATTATGTGTAATCTTTCTTATTAATGAATCACTTTCTTCTCAAAAAATTAATTAATTAATGAAAGGTGAAAATGATGAATTTTCAAGTTGTTTGAATGCAATAATCAGGTTTAGGGGTTCCAAGTAAGAAAAATTATCTTAAAAAAGAAATAGAAAAATTGAAATAACAGCTATTTTAAAACAAGAAACACGTATCTACAATCCAACCACATGTTACTTCATAAAAATCTAGTTAGAAAGTCTTGATCAAGATGTGATAGGTAACAAAAATTAAGTAGGTCATAAAAAAAAATTGATATAATTAAACCTTGTCACAAATCCTCTGAAAAATAGCTGGTTCTGATTTTGTATTAGGGGGAAAATCATTCAAAAAAGTCCAAGTATAAGGGGCCATTACATATGATGCATGCCAAAAGTCTCTCCATGACCAAATGCAAAAAACGATACACCAAGAGAATCAATGTGTGTCCAAAAATCAAAACTTTAATTGTGTCAAACACATGAATCACACCCACATGAATCACTAAAGTTTTCCATTATGATGCCAACAAATTAAATGATGACATCACTAGCATATAAAGTGACATCAACTTCACATCCAATATTCAAGTAAGGTGAAAATTTATAATTAATAATGTCGATTATTTATAATAAAGCAAGACAATAACTAACAAGTGATAGCATTAATGAATTAATTTAGGCTGTGAACTCCGTTATTATTTATAGCACTTCATGTGATGGGATTGATTAATTGAAGGGCATAGCTAGGTTGCCCCGCAATGTAACCAAGTTGTCTTTTTGGTTTAATTGTTGTGCAGTCCCTTTTGTTTACTATAGAATTATAAAATTATGTTGTAAATTCCTCAAAATTCATTAAATATGAGATGTATATGGATATGTATATTATGGAATTCCCTAGGGGTGTATGGGAGGTTGCAATCCTTGGAGGGTTGCAACCCACCCCAAGGGTGCCCTATTGGCACCCCTCCATGCCTAATAAGAAGGCTTAATTCCAATATTATAAGATAGGAAAAAGAATAACAGAAATACACCAACTTTAAAAGGCATTTGTTTTCCTTGTTTTGAGAGAGATTCACCATTGATACCAAGTTCGCATACTTGTTAAGGAGTGCACCTTGAACAAGAAGAATCCAAGTAATCCTGGGAGAACGTTGGCAAAACGAATCCGTAAAGCACCTGTGACGGAGCCAATAAGTTCTTAAGGACAGAGATCATCTCGACTTGGACAACTCTGTATTCTCCATTTTCTGGTTTGTTTAAGGATTTTCTGGTTTTAGGGTTTCATGCATCTAGATCTACTTTTGCTGTTTTGATCAGTTTGTTTGCAAGTTATATTACTGTTTGATGACACTAAATTTTACCAACAATCTTAAGAACTTATTGATATCGTGTTATTAAATAGTAATTTGCATGTTAGGGTTTGAATATTTTCTGGAAAATACGAACTGTGCATGAAAAACCCGTAGGGCGTTCGAACGCCCAACGCACGCGAAGGCTAAAAATTTGAATTCTCGTAAGAACGTTCGAACGCGTCTTCAAACGCAACTCGAATGCAAGCCTTCTGCCTTAGAACGTTCGAACGCGTAATAAACGCAACTCGAACGCAAACTCTCTGGAATCATTCCGTTCGAACGCGTTACGAACGCTATACGAACGTGAACTCTCTGGAATCATTCCGTTCGAACGCGTTATCAAACGTTACTCGAACGTGAACTCTCTGGAAACACTTTGTTCGAACGCGTTATCAAACGCAACACGAACGCACACACACTGGACAGTCTCGTTCGAATGTAGATACGAACGCGACACTAACGAAATAGTCCTGTAATTCTTAGAAACTGCAAACTTAAATAATATTAACTTGGTTAGTCATATACTGTTAACACATTAATCTTGGTAGTATAGATTCAAGTTATTATTAGGTTGTTCAATTATCACAAGCATACACATAGTGATAAAGTTGAAATTGATTGGTTGTTGCATAATTGGTTGAGAATTTAAGTGTAATTTTGCACAAGTAATTCCATCCAATCTTGATTGACATTTATATATCTACACTTATCGTAATAATTGTGCTATTGGAAAAATGTAAATCTGGGTTGTGATTGCTAAAAGATCCTATTGGAAAAGGTGTTCGAAGAATATTCGTTCGTTCAATTTTCCTTAAGTACTTTTAGTTAAAATTCAATGACTTGTGTTTATTGGAACTTTCGTCCATTAGAACAACAAGTGACTACCTAGTACATCACTTTGAACAAGATCATTCGTTGATCGTTGTGCAATTCGTCTTTCGTAGACTGATTGAACCCTGTTGAATTTCCTGTTACAATGGCTAGCGGAAATATCAAAGAATATCGGTCTCTCACGGAGAAAAGCCGGAGAAATTTGGTAGGGCAAATTTCAAACAGTGGCAGATCAAAATGTGTTTTACCTGACAACTCTCCAGTTGGCTAAATTCCTCAAAGATCCTCCGGGTCTTGTGGAGGGTGAATCTGAATTGGCCAAGGAAGAGCGATAACAGACTTGGTTGTCCGGAGACTTCCTATGCAAGAACTACCTTTTGGGTGGTCTTGACAATACCCTGTACAATGTGTACCAAGGCATGACTTCTGTGAAGTTCTCTGGGAATCTCTCGAGAAGAAGTACAAAACCGAAGATGCCGGACAAAAGAAATTTGTCGTGGGTAGGTTCCTGGACTACAAGATGGTAGTTTCAAGGACAGTGATGTCTCAGTTGGGTGAACAACAATAGATCATTCATGAAATACTGGATGAAGGAATGAAACTCTGTGAGACGTTTCAAGTTGCCACCATAATCGAAAAGTTGCCTCCATCATGGAAGGATTTCAGGAGCTATCTGTAACACAGAAAGAAGCAGATGAGCCTTGAAGACCTTGGAGTTCGATTGAGAATCGAACAGGACAACATGATGTCCGGAAAGCCAGCTACAAGACTATGGAGTCTAAGGCCAACATCTTTGAGGATGTAATGGTAGCAGAAAAGGAAGAACATGAAGCTGATTCTTCCCAAGCGAACAAGAAGTTTAATGGGAAGTGCTACAACTGTGAAAAGAGCGGTCATATGACAAAGGACTGCAGAAACAATATATCTCAGGACAATGGCAGGATAAATGAGGCCTATGTCACTGAAGATGAGCAGTTAACTGATGAGATTTCAGAATGAATCTCTCAACAGTGGTAACTGAGCCAACTTGGTTGGGAATCCGAGAGAATGATGGGTAGACTCTGGGGCTACTCGTCATATCTGTGCTGATAGCAAGATGTTTTCCTCGTATCAGAAAGGTCGATGGCGGCGATCATCTGACAATGGGAAACTCGCCTACCTCTAGAGTGGTTGGACAAGGCACAGTAGTTCTGAAAATGATATCCGGAACGGAGCTTACATATAATAATGTTGCATGTTCCAGATATTCGGAAGAACTCGGTCTCGGGTTTGTATTTGTTTCTGACAAGATGTATTGACCAGAAATGATGTCTATGTAGGAAAATGATACCTCGCTGAGGGTCTTTTCAATGACTGTCAATTGTGCTTTTAATAAAGCTGAAACTTCTGCTTATATTATTGAGTCACAAAATGTATGGCATGGGAGGTTAGGACATGTTAATTATCATACATTAATTAACATGGACCTTATACCTAAATTTGCATTGATAGCCAACATGAGTGTGAGACATGTGTTGAAGCAAAAATACATAGAACATTATAGAACGAAGTTCTGAACCCTTGGAACTTGTACACATTGACGTATGTGACATGAATTTTGTGCAAACAAGAGGCGGTAAAAAGTACTTTGTCACTTTTATCGATGAAAGCACAAGATTCAGTTAAGTGTATTTGCTGAGGAGCATAGCTGAAGCTATTGAGAGCTTTATACACTGAGAACGAAGTTGCAAATCAACTTGGCAAGGAAATCAAAAGAATCAGGAGTGATAGAAGTGGTGAATACGTTTCATCATTCGGTGAATATTGTTCTGTGCACGGAATTATTCACGAAACCATTTCTCCGTATTCTCCTCAACAAAATGGGATTGCTGAGTGCAAAGACCGAACGTTGAAGGAAATGATGAATGCCATGTTGACTAGTTCTGGTTTACCTCAGAACTTGTGGGGGAAAGCCCTGCTTTCCGCGAACTACGTTCTGAACAAGCTTCCTCACAGAAGATTGGACAAGACACCATATGAGTTGTGGAAGGTTATGTACCTTCCTACAAATATCTGAAAATGTGGGGGTGTCTTGCCAATTGCCAAGGTGATGGCTCCTAAACCTAAGAAGGTGGAATAGGACCCAAACTGTTGACTGTATATTCTTCGGATATGCTTGCAACAGTAGTGCGTATCGATTCTTGGTACACAAGTATGAGATTCCTGACATCAATCTGAATGTGATAATTGAGTCAAGAATGCAAGATTTTTGAAGAGACATTTCCTTGTAAGGAAAGACAAAGAAGAGAGTCTCTCAAAAAGAGCTGTTGATACTGTCAAGGACAGTGATCATATTGACCAAGAGTCAGATCCGATTTTCTGACATATTTGTTAGAAAATGAGCCTCGAAGCTATAAAGAAGCAATGTCTTCTTTGGAGGCACCTCTGTGGAAAGAGGCGATTATCAGTGAGATTGATTCAATCCTACAGAACCATACTTGGGAGTTGGTTGATCTTCCTCCAGGTTGTAAGCCATTGGGCTACAATTGGAAAGATGAAAATGGATGGATCAATAGATAAGTACAAGGCGAGGTTTGTCATAAAAGATTATAGACAGAAAGAAGGCCTTGTTTACTTTGACACCTATCCACCAGTGATTCGTATCACATTAGTAGAATGCTTATAGCTATAGCAGCTATATTTGTCTTTGAAATACATCAAAAGGATGTAAAGACGTCATTCTTGAATGGTGAATTGGATGAAGAGACTTACATGGAACAACCAGAAGGGTTTAATGTTCCTGGAAAAGAACAGAAGGTGTGCAAACTTGTAAAATCCTTGTACGGATTAAAACAAGCACCTAGACAATGACATGAGAACATTGACAAAGAGATGTTGTCAAGTGGGTTTAAAACCGATGAGTGTGATAAGTGTATATACACCAAATCAACTCAAAAATGATATGTCATTGTATGTCTCTATGTAGACGATATGCTGATAATTGGTAATAATCATGAGTTGATTCAGTTTACCAAGAAGTGTTAACCAGCAAATTTGATATGAAAGATTTGGGAGTAGCTAACCTAACTCTTCCTTTATCAAAGAATACTGGCTTAAGCATATCGTAATTAGAGTATTCAAGGATCATCGGAAGTCTGATGTATCTCACGAATTGCACACGAACTGATATCGCTCAAGCTGTGAATAGGCTTAGCAGATATACTAGCAATCCAGGACATAACCACTGGAAAGTCATAGTAAGTGTTTTGAGGTATAAGAAACTTCAAAATATGGGCTACATTACGAGAGATATCCTGTTGTTCTAGAGGGAACAGCGATGCTGACTGGATATCTGATACAGTGGATTCCAAATCTACGGTTGGATTTGTTTTCACACTTGGTAATGCAGCCGTGTCATGGAAATCCTCGAGGCAAACATGTGTTGCCCGGTCTACTATGGAATCAGAATTCATAGCATTAGACAAAACAGCGGAGAAGCAGAATGGCTTAGAAACTTCCTGGAGGATATTCCTAGTTGGGCCAAACCGGTGCCAGCGATTAGCATACATTGTGATAGCCAATCGGCAATTGGGAGAGCCCAAAATACAATGTATAATGGTAAGTCTCGACACATACGTCGGAGACATAATACCATACGTCAACTGCTCTCAAGTGGCATAATAACGATCGATTATGTCAGGTCGAAGGAAACCTAGCGGATCCACTAACTAAAGGTTTACCTCGAGAGCAAGTTGAGAAGTCATCGAGGGGAATGGGCTTGAAGCATATAATCTAAGAATTGTCACTGTGGAAACCCAACCTAGTTGACTGGAGATCCCAAGATCTAGGTTCAAAAGGGACAACAGAAACTTTGTGCAATTCAAAACAAGCACTGAAGAGTTTCGTACTCTTTCCCATTCCGATAATGACGCTGAGTGCTGTCTGTCATTGGTTAGGATAAGCTAAGGCTTTTAATGATCACTATATTAGGAGATGAGTCCTAATGGGGGTAAAGACAGATTACCTCTTCATAGAAGATCACCTATTTCAAGTAAGAAGTGAGGCCGCTTCCATGGGAACCTTTAAAGGCGGGTTACCCTAAAGTACTTGATGAATCCAGGACCGTTGTTCAGGGCCAAAATGAACACAACCGTAGAACGGGAAAATGGTCGAATTAAAGCTGTGTGTTGGCAATTGTCTTGGTTTACACCAACGGCAGAACAGTTCAAGACTATGGGTCACTGGTTTGCCAAGTAAATCCGATTGTCATTCACTAGGAAAGGTTCAAGGCGAAAGCTACCTATTTCGATGCAGCTTTAGCTCACGGTATCTCTCTCACATGCCTGTATGAATATTTGAAGAATTGTGGGGGATTGTTGTAAATCCTCAAAATTCATTAAATATGAGATGTATATGGATATGTATATTATTGGAATTCCCTAGGGGTGTATGGGAGGTTGCAATCTTGGAGGGTTGCAACCCACCCCAAGGGGTGCCCTATTGGCACCCCTCCATGCCTTATATAAGAAGGCTTTAATTCCAATATTATAGATAGGAAAAAGACATATACAGAAATACACCAACTTTAAAAGGCATTTATGTTTTCCTTGTTTTGAGAGAGATTCACCATTGATACCAAGTTCGCATACTTGTTAAGGAGTGCACCTTGAACAAGAAGAATCCAAGTAATCCTGGGAGAACGTTGGCAAAACGAATCCGTAAAGCAATGACGACGGAGCCAATAAGTTCTTAAGGACAGAGATCATCTCGACTTGGACAACTCTGTATTCTCCATTTTCTGGTTTGTTTAAGGATTTTCTGGTTTTAGGGTTCATGCATCTAGATCTACTTTTGCTGTTTTGATCAGTTTGTTTGCAAGTTATATTATGTTTGATGACACTAAATTTTACCAACAAATTAAATACAAAATAAAAAAAAGATAGAGATTTCAAAAGTTTTAACATATGAGTCCTTATTTTTGTTGTTATTTTTATTATTATTATTATTTATTTTTTTTTTTTGATTTGTTTTTACTTAGATCCATGAGGTGGTGTGCTTGTCCAATGTGAGCATGCGGATCCCAATATAGAGCGTATATAAATTTTAAATTTATAATAAAAAATAATAAGAATAGATTATATAATTATATGAATCCCATATAAGGCGCGCAACACCTTACGTCTATCCTGTAAAAATATTTCTCATTGTTAGAATATGTTAATAGAATGCGGAATTGTGATTTGTGAGTTTTGCCCTTGCATATTCAAAATATGGGAATGACAAAACATAGATTTAAAAAAAAAACAATCAAAATTTAAAATAACAAAAAAAAAAAAAAAAAAAAAAAAAAAAAAAAAAAACTCATTGTTCAAATAAATGCAAATTACTGACTTAAATATTACTACCACTAGCAGATAATCCGCACGATGCGCATTTCGTCTTATTAAAAAAAATATGATATATATCAAATATAAAAAATAAAATTGATTAATATCTTACATTTTATTATAGTTGTCCAGAGAAAATAATTTCTTTAATATTTTTTCAAATGTGACTTCTAACTTATTTCATTTTATACATTTTAATTGATGAAAAATAAATCTCTTAGTGCAAGTAAAAATTTGGCTAGTTTAGGAACACTTTCATAGTTAACTTAATATAACTTATGACTCTTGAACTTTTATTAATAAATAAGTGAGAGTTAATGAAGAATATGAAAATTTAAATATTATTAAATAAATATATATTTAATTAACAAATTTTCAATCATTAATAATATAACAAAACGAAGAGTTTATAAGAGTTGGGAAAATGAAATGTTTGAGATTGAAGAATATGAAAAGTTAAAACATTAATAACTCATTTGAAATGATATGTATTTAACTAACATATTTTCAATAATTAATAATTTTGGAAAACGAAAAGATCGGAGGATTTGAGAAAATAAAATATTAATGGTGGAAGAATGTGAAGAGTTATGCATTAATAAGTTATTTTAAATGTTAATAATTTATTTTAAATATTAATGATGGACAGCCTCAAAAATGAAATGCATACGTGGACAACGTAAAAATAAAGTCATTTATCAAATGAATGTGAGAGCTTTGAACAAATGTTAACATCAATAAATAATTAAAATATTAAGTCTTTTTAAGAAGCCATTATAACACCAAATAACAGTTAAAACAGTAAGCAATTGAATATCACTACAAAAAAATTGTAGTTTTAGCGACAAAATATTATATTTCAAAATTTAGCGACAAAATAGAGATGGAATTGAAACGGACAAATTTAACGACAAAATCAATCCCGTCCCTAAAAATGGCACAAATTAAACGACAGAATTTGAGACGAAAAATAGATATGCCTCAACTTTCATCGTTAATTAGCGACAGACTAGGAAATTCATCGCTAATTAGTGACGAGATTACTATCCATCGTTAATTAGTAATGGAAAATAATCTTTGCTAATTGGAGACAGACTTTATGCGTCGCTAATTAGCGACGAAAAATAAATTCTCTCGCTAATTAGCGACCGAATTATTATCTATCGCTAATTAACGACAAAAATATAATTTGTCGCTAATTAGCGAGAGATAAATTTCATTGCTAAATAGAAACAGAAACATAAATTTATCGCTAATTAGCGACATGATTTATTTTCCATCACTAATTTTATTTTATTTTAATTTTAATTTCTATTTTGAAAAAGTATTTTTAATTAGAAACAAAATTTTGGTTGCTAAATAGAAACAGAATTAATATTTTTTCGCTAAATAGAAACGAAATCTCTACTCCGTCGCTAATTTTTAAAATTTTCAATCCTCCTAAAAATTTTATTTCATTGACGCCATTTTGTTAAAAAAATTTGAGACGGTTTTTCCGTCGCTAAATAGAAACGGGATCAAAATTTCATCACTAAATAGAAACAAAACATATATTTTGTCGCTAAATTTCAAAATTGTCAATCCCCCAAATTTGTATTCCATCCGCGCCATTTTTTTTTAAAAAAAATAGAGATATATTTTCTTTTGCTAAATAGAAACAGAATCAATATTTCGTCGCTAAAAAGAAACGAAATTTATATTCCGTCGCTAATTTTTAAAATTTTCAATCTTCCCAAAATTTTATTCCATCGGTGCCACTTTTTTTAAAAAAAATAGAGACAGATTTTCCGTCGCTAGTGCGTCGTAAAATTTCGTCAAATTTCAAAAATTTCTCACTTTTCGAAAATTTCAAATGTCTCAAAAATCTACAAATCTTCTTGCTTCTCCAATTCTCTTCCTCTATATATACACCACAATCTTTTTATCTCTCAACTCTCATACACCATCAAAAAATTTCTTACTCAATTCCATATACCATAATAAAAATTTATACTTCAACTTCCATCATCAATTTCTCATTTTCTTATCTCCTCTTTTAAACTTTCCTAATAAACAAACACTAATATTCTTTTTATTTAAGCCGGCGTGAATGGATGATGGTGTGTCAAAACTGACGGTGGAAATTGCAGGATCATATGGAATTGAAGATGTACGTACAACAATTAAAAAATATCATATCTTTAAAAGTTTCCACAATTCAACAATTTAAAAATTTTCCTCTCTCTATAATTTTAAAATTTCCCGCATCTCCAAAATTTTAAAATTTTTACCTTTCTAAAATTTACAAATTTCCCATATTGATAAATTTTAAAAATTTCACGCACCTCTAAAATTTTAAATTTCCCGCCTCTCTAAACTTTTAAATTTTTCACTTTTTACAAATTTTAAAATAAATAGTTACGAAATAGCTGTTGGGGTTGGTGCTCAGAGCGCCAATCCGGACCGTATTTATGTCTGATTCACGAATACGAACATCCCCTTATTCCATAATATTACTATTTATGGTTGCACCTCTTGTTCTTATATACGTATTCGATCTGATTACGATTAGATTGAAACTAAATGTGTTTAGTGATATGTATATATTAGACAAAGGCCCGATAATATATAATGTAGTACACAGTTACAAAGCTAGTTTGTAATTGACATTGGGAAGTGTCACTGCTATATGAATATTATCAAACATAGTTCCTGGTCAAGATTTGCTAACACGGGTCGGTTAGTCAAATCCGTTGAGACCAGTACATGTCGTATATCGAGACTTGGTCCGATGGTTTATCCCAATGAACCATGAGTCTATGGAGACTCGTATAGACGTGTAGGTGTTTATAGTGGATAAACACTGAACGGCTCACCGAAGATTCTTAATGGATGGTACACCAACGTCAATAAGAATCTTCTCGGGTTGAGTAGCATAGTGGTCCTTCGACTTGAGACACCACTGTGGATGTATGAGACATCCTCCACACTTAGATGGCAGTCACGTCACCGATCTATTTAGATCAGACCTCCGCCTGTTCGTTGGGTGTGGATCGATCCTCAGGATATCCCGTGTGTGTCAAGAAAGGATCCGTCAGTTCTGTGTACAGAGCATACACTACAAGAAATTACAGTTTTAGCGACGGAAATTAGCGACGGAATATTCCATTTCAAAATGTAGCAACGGAATTGAGACGGAATTGAAACGGATAATGATATTAGGGACGGAATTTAGCGACAAAAAATTCCATCTCTAAATTAGAGACGGAAATGAAAATCCGTCGCTAATTAGAGACGGATTACTATTCCGTCGCTAATTTTGTTTAGAAACGGAATTTTTCCGTCGCTAATCCGTCGCTAATTAGAAACGGAATTGTTCCGTCGCTAATTAGAAACGAAATATCAATTTCGTAGCTAATTAGAAACGGAATTTCAATTCCGTTTCTAATCTTCAATTTTTATTTTTATTTTAAATTTTTTTGTTAATTAGAAACGAAATTTTTCCGTCTCTAATCCGTCGCTAATTAGAAACGGAATTCAAAATCTGTCGCTAATTAGAAACGGAATTTCAATTCCGTCGCTAATTTTAAATTTTATTTTTATTTTAAATTTTTTTGTTAATTAGAAACAGAATTGTTCCGTTTCTATTCCGTCACTAATTTTTAAAATTTTCAATCCCCCCAAACTTTATTTCTTTCGGCTCCACTTTTTTTTTAAAAAAAATAGAGACGAATTTTCGTCTCTAAATAGAAACGGAATATCTATTCCGCCCTAATTTTCGTCAAATTTCAAAAAATTTCCCACCTTGTGAAAATTCAAAAGTATACAAAATTTACAAATTTTCCCGCTTCTCTTATTTTTTTCCTCTATATATACATCATAATCTTTTTAACTCTCAACTCCAATACACCATCCAAAATTTTCTTACTCAATTTCATATACCATCAAATTTTTCATTACCTCAACTCTCATTATCAATTTCTCATTTTTCTTATCCCCTCTTTTAAAATTTCTTAAGAAACAAACGGTGGACATTTCGTAAATGGATGGTGGTGTGTCGAAGCTCGCGGTGGACATTACGGTAACTTGTATAATTTAAGATGTATATATAACAATTAAAAAAATCCACTTTTTTAAAATTTTATACCATTCAAAATTTTTTAAATTTCCCTTATCTAAAATTTAAAAATTAATATCTCTACAATTTATAAATTTTTCATATCTATATAATTATTAATTTCCAACCTCTCTAAAATTTAAAAAAAATTTCCTTCTAAAATTTTAAATTTTTTCTTTTCTAAAATTATAAAAATTTTCATTTCTAAAATTTTAAAAGTTTCATATATTTTAAAAATTTTAAATTTCCCGCCTCTCTAAAATTTTAAAATTTTCGTTTTTAATTTTTTTTTCAAAAAAAAAAAAATATAGCTACGGAATAGCTACGGAAATATTCCGTTGTTAAATATTTTCAAAATTTTAAAAATTTTAAAATTTCCGCCTCTCTAAAATTTTAAAATTTTTAATTTTTTTTCAAAACAAATTTATAGCTACGGAATAGCTACGGAAATATTCCGTAGCTAAATATTTTTAAATTTTAAATTTCCCGCCTATCTAAAATTTTAAAATTTCAGTTTTTAATTTTTTTTTCAAAAAAATTATAGAAACGGAAATTCCGTCGCTAAATAGCGACGGATGGAAATTCCGTCTCTAATTAGAAACGAAATTTTCCGTTGCTATTTAGCGACGGAATACTAACCGTCGCTAATTAGAGACGGACATTCTGTCGCTATATAGAGACGGAATTTCCATCCGTCGCTAACTTTAGCGACGGATGATATATTTCCGTCGCTATTTTTTTGCGACCAACAAAATAGAGACGGAATTTTTCCATCTCTATTCCGTCGCTAATGCCCCTACTAGCGACGAATTAGCTACGGATTTTTCCGTCGCTATTTGGCAGTTTTCTTATAGTGATAGGTAGTCCATATATATTTAGCAGTCTGTTAAATCTGTGGCCACAGTATACATCGGAAGTAAGTTCCGAGTGTTATTTAAAGATTGCTAATAGATACGTCGACGAGATAATACCTATAGAGATTTGACGTTTACATCTATATCTCTGGGATTATCTGGATACCTGTGACGAAGAGATTATACGTATGCAATGACCTCGACCTGTATGATTCAGCTAGTTTATCCGTGATCGTCATAATCTACGGGTGGATAGATTATGCACATGAAATTGGATTTCATGACGGATATACCTGAATTTAGAGAGTCTCAATAATGAAACATACTTGTAGAGCACTAGAGCAACATTTATGAATAATGATGATTATTTATAAATCGTTTAATCGTTAAACGAAAAATACATGCGAACGGGCCGAACCGTCATTTCCTAATTAATGTGTATTTGTATTTAATATATGATATTATTAAATACACATTAATAAATGGTCAAATAAAGGTATTTGACATATATCATTAATATATGTATTTGAGATATTTAAGGTAAATATAATACATATATTTGATATATTTGTATTTAATTAATTAATTAATTATTTAATTATTAAATGATTAATATAATTAAAATATAAATATATCACCAAATGATAAAGTTAGGAAATGATTATAAGTTGCAATTGTTGACTTATACATTAAAGGAAAATGTTGTCAAATTGATTTTGACTTCTTAAGATATTTGTTCAAAATTGTTTGAAAATGAAAATATCTTTTTTCCTTTATTTTCTATTAATTTCGGCCATACACTTTATAAATATAAGAGTTATATTTTTTCTTTGTTGCCATTGTTGACTTTGTTAGAAATATCATTAAAGTGTTTTTGATATTTTGACAACTTGGTAACATGAAATTCAAATGAAAATGAAATGAATATTTCTTGTTTTTGTCCTTCACAAATTCGGCCAAGGCTTTGTTTGGAACAAGTATATATTGTTTTTCATTTCATTTGGATCTCTAACCTAATACACTTTAAAAGAAAACTCCATTAAAGTAAGCAAAGGATGCTAGAGAGAAAAGAAAGGAAAAATCAAGAAAAGCTTGGAAAATAGTAAGTATTTCCAACCTTCCAATAGAGAGTAATTTATTCCTCTTGTTGTGGGCAACATCTTGTGATGTTCTTGAGTTTTTATATTCTTTATTCTTTGTGTTTTTGATGGATAAAAGTTTGGTGAAAGTGTAGAGCATGTATGATGAAGGAAGCTTATGGTTATTGTAGTAATAAGTGTTCTTTTGTGGTTTTGGAAACCTTGTTGCTAATCTAGAGTTGTTGACCCACTCTTAGATGACCTAGATTTGATCTTGAGTTGTTTCATTGTGTTGAGACTTTGATTGGATGGAAGAAACATGATTGAAGTATTGGATTTAACCAATTTGGTCTAATTTGTCCAATTTGAAGAAATTGAAAAATTAGGGTTCTTGACCAATTCCAAATTTGGGGATTTTCATATATGTTGTGTATTTGGATGTTTATATGATGCATATAAAGTTTCATGTTTATTGGATTACATCTTGATGTGTTTTGAAGCATGAAATGACAAAGTGCACAAAAGGCACACCTTGGAGGTGCATTCGGCCTTGATGAAGAAAATGGGATTTTTGGTGCTTTTGGTGTTTTGATGTTTTGAACATGCTAAGTTCATCTTAGAAATGATTTACAATGATTCAAAATTGATTAGATCAATTTCGGACTAAAATGGACAAAATACCAATGTAAGGGCATTTCGGTAAATTCACTTGAATATGATTCATTTGAATTTTATTTCATAATTTGATTATTGGAATATTAAATAAATATGTTTATTTAATTAATTCGAGAAAAAGTTTTGAAATCGGAAAATTTTATTTTCCACCGCTTCCGCTGCGTTACCGGATTCTGCCCCTAAAAACCCCTACAAAATGGTATCAGAGCGAGTCTGATTCTAGGCCTCCATAAATGATCAGCTTGTTTTATTCAATGTTTAATCATGTTTTCTTGACTTTATACATGCATGTTATAATCTAATTTGATTAGATTTAGGGTGTATGACACTTAATGGAATATCCCCGCTTAATAAGGTTTTAAAGTAACTAGTATTTGGAATACTTGTTTCTTGGTCCATCTTGTCAATACGTGAGGGTGTAGCTGATAGAAATTTATTTATGCCGAATGTATATTAGATACTAGATAAATTCAAGCGAAAGCGGAATCCTGAACGTGCCCTTGCTGTCAGGGTTACGCAAGTAACTTGAGTTTATCATTGACGAGTTTAACCTTGGTACGTCTCCTTGTGGGCCTGCCTTCGCAGCGACAACGAGAAACGGCCAGGACCGGAACCTCAGAGTCATTAGTGAGTGATTGACAATTAGTTGTCTACCTGTGAATATACGTAGGCGAGACCGTGCCTCTACTGTGAGTCGAAATATATTCATGGGGTCCTCTTCCCATTATGGAATTCGATTTAATTATTGAATTCTCGTCTTTCCGTTGGGGATTACGACATTACGTAAAAATAGTGGGAGGCACTGCTAAGTTTAAAATATTCCATAACTTAGGCAGTGTATGTTATTATGGAAATTGCCGCTTGTTTGTTTCCTTATTCTATTGTTTATATAGAATTAAACTTTTATTTACTGCACACATATTTTGATATGTTATCTGACTAGACTCTTGGTTGCAGTTATTCTAGAATAGGTTCTAGATACTAATAGACTAGGATATTATTAGATTAGTCTCAACCATCGGGAACTGTTGTTCCGATTTTCTTGAAAAATAAAGATGGTTAATGACTTAGTTTCTAAGTCATGATAGATAATCTAGATAGATATCCCATTTAGGATATAATACTTTAGAGACTATAGTTTCTTATGCAGTAAGAATTGACTTGAATTAGTTCATGTCTCAAGATTCTTGACTGGCATTTAGAAAGCCCTATTAGGTATTTGTTTATCTAGTAATGACATTTCTAAACTTTAATTACCTTTAGAGGTAATGTGTCTGACACAATTTGCTAATCAGTTATTTACAATTGTTGTGAATAGTTGAATGCAAATAGTAAAGCTAAATAAAGGAGATGCGTATATTTGTGTATAGAAAATATCGATTTTCACAATACTACAACTATAGGTATTGGATATCAGATCTCCCATCTAGTTATTTGAAATATTGGTTAACGATTGTTTTGATATTTGATATCGGAACTTGCGACTATTGGATAGTCACTTGTTCTTTATAAATAATTGTTACATATTTTATAATAACTAGTAGTGTCATTGACGTAGAGATAAACATTAAGAAAAATTATTCGGTAAAGTAAATAATTTAGAACGGTGCTTTATGAGTTTAATCACTTAAGCATTGGATGCTTGTTCCGTATGGTAAAGGATGGTTTGATACTAGATCACACCACATATCCTTATCCATTTAATGAATATTGTATTCAGGAAGGTGATTAAGATCTCATTTAACCAATGATTGTCATTGGACCACCAAATTTATTTAAACTGATACATTTGATGTATGTAGTTTAATAAATAATAAATTGCTTAAGGTAGTTTTCTTTATTTCGTAACTTAGTTGATGAATTGTCATAACTTAGTTACGTGTTTCTGAAGGAACACATATTGAAAGTCTTGAAAGTATCAAGAACTTTCAATCTGTTCTGATGAAACGAAGATTGAACATTTTTGACTTGTTCAAATATATTCAATCTGAAGTATTTTGAAAACTTGATCCTTAAAATTCATTACATGTCTTTGAACTGTTCAAAGATCTTTGATACGATCAAACATTTGAATTTAAAGCAATTAGTTCTAAGGTTATTCAGTGAATATGATTCATATTCAATATTATTCTTCCACGATTCCATCTTGATGGAATTGAGTAGTGGGAGCAATCAGATCTTATATGATTTGATTCATTTGATATTGAATGTTACCGAATTAGTTTCAATACTCTTGGGGTTATACTCCAGTAACATTAATTCATCTCTTTAATTAATGTTCCATTAATTTCTATAGTTACATATATGATATGTATAGGTAGAAAATCCGAATCTTGAAAAGTTTAAGATTTGAATGTTTCTTTTATATAATAGTTATATAATGGAAATTACTTACACCTTGGAGGTATAAGTAAAAGTTTATCGTTTATTCTGTTTAATAGAATATTGTATTCTATTTAATAGAATATTTTTCCTACGATCATAAGTAATAAAATTGTTTTATTACTTGGTGTGTAACATCTGATGTTAATTATTGTAGAAAGGACTTGACTTATTGAAGTCAAATGTGAGAATGATAAATTATAAATGGAACTACGTAATTAATAAGATGAAACAACCCTTATACATCTTCCGTACAAGTCCAATAGGATAACAGAATCATTCACGAGTATTTGATACTTAATGGTTCTGTTGTTTTCTTACTGAAGAAAAATTATCCTATAACTTATAATGGAAGCGATATTTGATATCGATTCTGGAAGTTTACCATTGAACCATAGATCTAAGATTGTTCATAGCTTACTACGATCAAGCTTTGAACTTGATTAAGCTTTCATTATGAATTAGTTCATGATATGTGCTAATTGTTTGCGCAGCGAAAGCATTGTGAGCTTATTAAAGGTTTGACCTTTACAGTATGACAGTGAGAAAAGTTATACTCAGCAATCTATTGTAGATTCTGAGAAAACTTATCTCTAGTCACACTAAATGAACAATTAAAGATATATTGGTTAATGTTGATAATAAACTGTATATTTTAGCTAAAGAATGCAAAGTGGCGTTTTTGGATGACTTATTCAGATAAGAGATCAGTTTTGATTTCCTTATTTGAAGAGTTCATTCTGAAATGGCCCTAGAGTTTGTGTTCTGCTGAGATCGCAGTTTAGTGTGCTAGCTTATAGAGCCTATTGTAGACTCAGATAAGTCTTCCGAAAATCCGTGTTCTCTGTTTTTGATATCGTCAGATTGTCTGATCTTGTCAAAGTATAGAGAATACATATGTGATTAGAATGGTTAGTGGGAGCGTACATATTACTTTCTAGTGTTTATATCTTAACGACATTGTCATTATTATAGTAATAATGAGATGTTTGTGAGGTAAAAGATTTACCTAAGTCTTCTTTACTCCATGAAAGCAGTGGGAGTAGTCTCTGTTATATTTGATATAAAGTTTTATATAAGATATAAAACTAAGAGACTTGTGAGATACTCCTATTAGTCGTACATTAGATATGATCTAATGAAGGACATAAGAAGGCTATCTGTATGACAGTTAGTATAACTGTTCGACAGTTATTGTGTGTCTTATACATAGTATTCATCTTTCGTAAATGATGATTCCTTTTTCGAAAGAGATATTGATTAGAATATCTAAACAATATTATGTATCATTTGATGATGACATATGAATACTTTATTATGTGCGATTATCGATGTCGATTTAATCGTAATTGTTACGAGTTATTTTGACATCCTATAGACCATATGATGGATCTTGAAACACGTTCTTTGTGATCTTTGAGATATTAAGAACGAGTTTCTAATTCATGGAGAATATAGTCTGCAACCATTAAGGTCATATTAGTTTTGAGACTAATTATGACGTTAGACAGTCTACGTCATAAAGAGTCACAAAAGATGCAGTGGGAGTGTCACGAAGGATTCTACTATTAGTGGAATCAAATGCAACTTTGAAGTATTGACTTATGAAGTTGCATAGTGACCGGCGTAAAACACACGTATAACGCAAGCGCACGTATCGTTCAAGTAGTATAAAAATATCGATCCCACGAGGACTTAATTCCTACTGTTGTTATTAATTGTTGATACTATTTATTTACAGATATCTAATTATAGGGAGAATGGAATTGATTGCTTGAAATGATTTGCTTTGAAGATTTGCTAAATAAATAAATAAATAAAAAGACAAAAGAAAATACTAAGGAAAATAAAAGACTCAAAGATCTAGGGTTGCGAATCTTTCTAATATCTCTTAAAAGATGAAGTAGTTATATCATAGTTAGGTAAATTATTGAATTATTAATCTGGAATACTAAATTATGTAAAAGCCTCTTCCGATGGTCATTTACAAATACCTAGAATAATCAAATTGATCATATGTCTATGTCAATTAAATTACCTAGATTCATTAAGGTTGAATTCCAATTATTGATTACCCCCGCCCACAGGTATATTCCTATCCTGTAAGGAAATCTATTAAAGGTTTATCTATCCTTAAAGAAGATCGTGGGTTGTTGAGTATAAGGTCTTTAAACTTAAAATCTCTATGTCTAGTTCATTTTAAGTTTTATCTAATCAATTTTATTAGTGATCAGTTAATAAAAAGGCATTAAGGTTATGACTCAACAAATAATTCTTTAATTACCCAAACTATAATCTAACCCTTTTTAAATCGGTGATATTAGATTTTATCACAACCCTAGATATTTAACTTAGTTACAACTCATAACTAAAGTTATATAAACTTAAAAGACATAAAATGAAATTGCTGAAAAGTAATAAAAAGAAATGCTAAGGTAAATGAATTAACTTCTACTATTCACTATTTAGATATCTCCCAATAATATAATATATAATCTTGTGATATTTAAAACAACCGTCCGGAATGGCGGTATCCTGATTAAGTCAAATTCAAATATACCAGCCATAAGGCAGAACAAATATAAACTTAAATCAACCGTCCTAGAATGGCGGTATCCTTTATTAATTCAGATTTTAAATAGTTTATTTATTATTTTAAAGGGAGATTAATCTAAATAGCAAAGTAAAAGTATTACCTCATTACCTCAGCATAGAGAAGTTACCCCCTTATAGATGGATAGAATTACTACTACAAATCATAAATAAAACTGAATAAAAAAGCAAATAAGAAGAACTCTCTTTTATTTATAAGGATTTCAGAGGAAGAGGTACATTTGAAACTAAAAATTCGAAATCTATTTATAGGCAAAAAAATCTAATTTTTTTATTATTATTTTTTGATTTTTTATTATTTTTCTGATTTTTATTTTTTTATGATTATTTTTTTGGATCGCTGAATTTTCGACACGTGGCATGGTGTGCTAAAAATGACGGCTCGTTGAATCTTTGACATGTGGCATGGTGGTGCAATTACCAAAATACCCTCGGTGTCGGGACGCCTAAAATTACCAAAATACCCTTTTTCCAAATTTCACATTTTGCTCCAAATCACCTCCAGAATATCTTGAACTTTATTTTGGTGTCGGAATGCCCAAAATTACCAAAATTTGTGTCGGGACGTCCAAAATTACCAAAATACCCTTTTGCCAAATTTCACCAAATTCACAGTTTTGCTTCAAATCACCTCCAGAATGTACTGAAACTTTATTTATCTACAAATAACACAAAACACATCAAAATATTCACAAAACTCAAGAAATTATACAAAATATTAAGTTAAATGAGTGGGAAATAGTGATACATTTATCACTCATCACACCCCCAAACCTAACATTTTGCTAGTCCTCGAGCAAAATAAAATAACATAATAAAATTTAACTAAGCCACTTTCGTAGGATCACGATTGCATTTAGCATATGCAACAAGCCTTTAAACCCCTAGGTGTCCCTAGTGGACGAGTTGTCGTCTCGTGAGAGTTTACACAGCAATGATACTCATAAACATTTTATAAAACTAAAAAGGTTGTGAAATTAATGCACACAAAAGCAAAAAGACAAGAGAAAATAGAATAAAGAAGTTAGTGACTAATTAGGTGAAACTTCTACTCCAAGTTTGTTAGTTATTTTATTTCATTCTAAATTACTGAATAAGTAAATTCTCCGATTATATTTACCATTCTTCATATACACAACCAACATAATATTAAACAACTCATTTCGCCCATAACAGTCATAAGTGCAGTTGATAAGAGAGTAATATTTTTGTCCTAAAGTTTTATCAGATTTCACACCTTTTGTAGTAATGGAATAAATTTTTTGATTTTTCTGATTTTTTCTTTGATTTTTTTATTTTCTCTATTTTTTTATTTATATACAATATCGTCCATCTATGTAGCGAGCTTTAGGTCGGTGACTCCCAAACCAGTTGGCTTTAGGGCATCAGGTGTTAAGACACCCCTAAGGACTTAATTACTCAGACTTCAGATATATATATTTATTTTCTATCATCTTTTTGATCCATGTAGCGAGTGTTGGGCCAGTGACTCCCAAACCAGTTGGTTTTAGGGCACTAGGTATTAAAATACCCTTACAGACTTAATAACTCGGATCTCAGACATTTTTTTTTTATTCCATCACTTTTTTTTTAAGATGCTTCTCCAATTAAACTATAGCACTGAATATTACAATCTTTTCAATTTTATCCTATGTCCGTATGTTACCATGTATGTTGACAATATCTGCCAACTAAGTATATGAAGATCCATTTTAGTCAGTTTAATGGAGAATTCACACATTAAATAATTCAAAAGTGAATAAAAAAAATTAACTTGTTTTGAATTAGGTTTGAAATACGTCTCAGGAGTGGAAATTCCTTACACAGCTATTTCTTACCAATTTCATCTTTTTAGTCAACATAACAACCACATATTTCTACTAGTCATAAAACTATAATTTACATGTTTTTTTTTTTCAAAGGCTCTTGCTGACGAAGGATTGTTCACAACTAGGACTCCCCACTCAATGGTTCAAGCGACCAAGTGAACGCACCTTTTTTATACCTTATGGTACGTGCCAACGAGTTTATGGTGTGTGACTAACTGTCGAATGGACTTCCCGTTGTAGATTCCCCAGAGGGAAGGTGGAGCGAGGCTCACTTAAGTACCCTAGCCCCTTAGGCTCTTATCGCTTGTTGTCAGGAATAAACAACGAGTCCTCCAAACTAGTCTATCACAACAAGCTACAGGTGAATGATTATCTAGGTGCCTCCACAGCTTTTCCTTATAAAAAGGTAGTGAGTGAAGGAAGACACCAAACCATCACCTATCTTTAAATATGCCCTTTGTTTTTATTAATTTTTTAATTTTTTTTTGTATTTTTCAATGTCTTAAACAGTAAAAGAAGAGTTTAGAAGATCATACCTGATTAGCTGAAAATCTACAGGAAAATTAAGGTTAAGATCTATAATAAATTGCATGGGTTGCCTCCCTGCTAGCGCTAAATTTTTCGTCTTCAGCTAGACGTGACTGAAATCCATTGTGTCAAGGCGGTTTCAGCGTCGTTTTGGATGTCTTATTAAAGACATTCCCATGTGCGTTGCTTTTGAAGGGTCTCTTCCAACGGTAAGTGTGGTAAAAAGAATTTTGTCTCATTCAGTGCTTGTGCCACCTTTTTAACCTTGTTGCTCCAGTGATTCCTGAAAAGAAAGAAAGAAAATCAGGAGGTCTTGTATGGTGCTTGACTTGGAATGAAAGTTCCATTCTGTCAATCTTCTGGGCGATATCTTTGATTTGTACTCCCCAATACAGCGATGTTTCTCCTGAATTCACTGTATCTTTAATTTTGTCTGACAATTGCTCCTTTATTTGCTCTGCTTCTTGCTCCACATTTTCTTCACATATGAATTTTAGGATCTCAGCATTCAGTTCTTCATCTGTCATCTGTGAAATACATGCTCCTGAAATATCAATGTGAGAATGTAAAGAAATGTCAGATTTTAGGTCTTCATCCTCTGATCTGAGTGAGCTGATTGGCTTAGGTAGATCATCCTCAAACATTAGTGCAAAGCATTCTCCAAGATCTGCATTCTGAGGATGGAAAGTTTCATCCTTCCTTGTTGGTGCAGTTGGTACAAGTAACTCAGCTTCTTCATCCTCGTCAGAGTCAGAATAATAAAAATCAAATTGAGACTTTGTTGGTGCAGGCTCCTGAACTGATACCTCTGATTCTTGATACTTCTCAGCCTCGTCCTCTGTTATGATGTCATGATGAATCTCAGGATATTCGAAGGCTTCTTCAGTATTATTTGAATTTGCTCTGTGAGATATGTGATTCAGGTTCTCTGTTAATTGTCTAACTTGATCTGTCATCCTTTGTATAGACGCCGCTTGACTCTGAATTTGTACATCAAATAGAGCTTCCCGTTCCTCGAACAAATTTTTGAGCATGTGAATCAACTGATCTTCCTCTGATGGATCTGGTTCTTGATGAAGATTGTAGATGGATGGTGGATAAGATGGAAAATGTGATGATTCTTCGTACCTTGAATGATTCCAATAATTCTGCCACTCTGAAAGGTATATACGTTGATCGCTCGGGTGGTTACCATCACATATTACACATCTCCCCATTTCATTCTGATGAGCAAATGTAGTATTGCTTGATTCTGAAATCCAGTGATAATTGTTGGGCTGGACAACAGGCCTCAGAAAACTAGACTGTTGCTCCCGGATTTGGGGTGTATCTTCTTCTAGTAAAGCTTGTAATGTTTCAAAATGTTCCATTTTTTCAATTACCTGAAAACAAAAGAAGAAATAAAAGTACAGATAATAATAAAGAAAATTAGATATAAGTAAATTAGATAGCTTCAAAATTAATAACTCAAGAAAAATAAGTCCCCGGCAACGGCGCCAAAAACTTGACCGGCGTAAACACACACGTATAACGCAAGCGCACGTATCGTTCAAGTAGTATAAAAATATCGATCCCACGAGGACTTAATTCCTACTGTTGTTATTAATTGTTGATACTATTTATTTACAGATATCTAATTATAGGGAGAAGGGAATTGATTGCTTGAAATGATTTGCTTTGAAGATTTGCTAAATAAATAAATAAATAAAAAGACAAAAGAAAATACTAAGGAAAATAAAAGACTCAAAGATCTAGGGTTGCGAATCTTTCTAATATCTCTTAAAAGATGAAGTAGTTATATCATAGTTAGGTAAATTATTGAATTATTAATCTGGAATACTAAATTATGTAAAAGCCTCTTCCGATGGTCATTTACAAATACTTAGAATAATCAAATTGATCATATGTCTATGTCAATTAAATTACCTAGATTCATTAAGATTGAATTCCAATTATTGATTACCCCCGCCCAACAGGTATATTCCTATCCTGTAAGGAAATCTATTAAAGGTTTATCTATCCTTAAAGAAGATCGTGGGTTGTTGAGTATAAGGTCTTTAAACTTAAAATCTCTATGTCTAGTTCATTTTAAGTTTTATCTAATCAATTTTATTAGTGATCAGTTAATAAAAAGGCATTAAGGTTATGACTCAACAAATAATTCTTTAATTACCCAAACTATAATCTAACCCTTTTTAAATCGGTGATATTAGATTTTATCACAACCCTAGATATTTAACTTAGTTACAACTCATAACTAAAGTTAATATAAACTTAAAAGACATAAAATGAAATTGCTGAAAAGTAATAAAAAGAAATGCTAAGGTAAAGGAATTAACTTCTACTATTCACTATTTAGATATCTCCCAATAATATAATATAATCTTGTGATATTTTAAACCAACCGTCCGGAATGGCGGTATCCTGATTAAGTCAAATTCAAATATACCAGCCATAAGGCGGAACAGAATATAAACTTAAATCAACCGTCCTAGAATGGCGGTATCCTTTATTAATTCAGATTTTAAATAGTTTATATATTATTTTAAAGGGAGATTAATCTAAATAGCAAAAGTAAAATTATTACCTCATTACCTCAGCATAGAGAAGTTACCCCCTTATAGATGGATAGAATTACTACTACAAAGCATAAATAAAACTGAATAAAAGAAGCAAATAAGAAGAACTCTCTTTTATTTATAAGGATTTCAGAGGAAGAGGTACATTTGAAACTAAAAATTCGAAATCTATTTATAGGCAAAAAAATCTAATTTTTTATTATTATTTTTTGATTTTTTATTTTTTTAATATTTTTCTGATTTTTATTTTTTTTTTATTTATTTTTTTTTTGGACCGCTGAATTTTCGACACGTGGCATGGTGTGCTAAAAATGACGGCTCGTTGAATCTTTGACATGTGGCATGGTGGTGCAATTACCAAAATACCCTCGGTGTCGGGACGCCTAAAATTACCAAAATACCATTTTTCCAAATTTCACAATTTTGCTCCAAATCACCTCCAGAATATCTTGAAACTTTATTTTGGTGTCGGAATGCCCAAAATTACCAAAATACCGTGTCGGGATGCTCAAAATTACCAAAATACCCTTTTTGCCAAATTTCACCAAATTTCACAGTTTTGCTTCAAATCACCTCCAGAATGTCCTGAAACTTTATTTATCTACAAAATAACACAAAACACATCAAAATATTCACAAAACTCAAGAAACTATACAAAATATTAAGTTAAATGAGTGGGAAATAGTGATATATTTACCACTCATCAATACCCCCGGTGGCGTTTGCTTACTCCAGTGTTACCGAACATAAGGAGGAATATGCCCTTAAGGTTTCAGACACTCTCTGATCCTCACCTACCTGATTAATGGATCCGTGAGAAGCATAGCACGGGGAGGGATGATACCCCCGTGGCGTTTGCTTGCTCCAGTGTTAACTGAACATAAGGAGGGATATGCCCTTAATGTTTAGGACTCTTTGATCCTTACTCGATCACTCGGATCCAAGAGAAGTATAGCCCGGGGATGGATTGTGCCCCCGTAGTGTATGCTTGTGACCGGCGTAAACACACACGTATAACGCAAGCGCACGTATCGTTCAAGTAGTATAAAAATATCGATCCCACGAGGACTTAATTCCTACTGTTGTTATTAATTATTGAATCTATTTATTTACAAATATCTAATTAAAGGGAGAAGGGAATTGATTGTTTGACTGATTGAAAGTTGTTTTACAAAATAAATAAAAAGATAAAAGAAAATACTAAAGAAAATAACAAAAGACACAAGATCTAGGGTTGTGATTTCTTCTAATATCATTTAAAAGATGAAGTGATTATTTTATGTTTGTGTAATAAATCGGTTTACTAACCTGGAACACTAAATTATGTAAAAGCCTCTTCCGATGGTCAGACACAAATACCCAGTTTAACCTAATTGAACCATATGTCTATGTCAACCAAATTATCTGGATTCATTAAGATTAAGTTCCAATTATGGCTACCCCCGCCCGACAGGTATATTCCTATCCTGTAAGGAAATGCAATTAAAAGGGTTATCTATCCTCAAGGAAGATCGTGGGCTATTGAGTCTAAGGTCTTAAACTTAAAATCCCTATGTCTAGTTTATTTTAAGTTTACCTAATCAATTTTATTAATGGCCAGTTAATAAAAAGCATTAAGATTAAGACTCAATAAATAAATCTTTAAATTACCCAAACTATAATTTAACCCCTTATAAACCGGTGATATTAAAAGTCATCACAACCTCAGAAAACTAACACATAACTAGGACTAGTAATACATAAAAGTAAAAGACATAAAGTAAAAATGCTGAAAAGTAAAATACAATAAAATGCTAAGGTAAAAGGAATTACTTTTACTACTACTAATTTAGATATCTCCTATAAAATATATATAAACTTGTGATAATATTACCAACCGACCAATCTGGCGGTATCTTGATTAAGTCAAATTAAGTCCAACCAGCCATAAAGGCGGAACCAAAATTAAATTATCAACCGACCATATAGCGGTATCCTTGATTAGTCAGGTTTAAACCAGATTAAAATAAAATTACCAACCGGCCAATATAGCGGTATCCTTTTTAAGTCAGTGTTAAGGAGAATTTACAAATTAAATAATTCAAAAGGAAATAAACAAAAATTAACTTGTTCCGAAATAAATGGTTTGAGATACGTCTCAGGAGTGGAAATTCCTTACTCGGCTATCTCTTACCAATTTCACCTTTTTAATCTAAATAAAAACACAAAAATGAAAAATATTTTTGTAATTTTTTGGAATTTTTCAATTTTTTTTTTTTTTTTCGAAAAATTTTGGACTAAAAATAAAAATAACACACAAGGTACTGATCAACTAATTCCCACCCCCAAACCTAAATGAGACATTGTCCTCAATGTCTTAAACAGTCGAAGAAGAGTTTAGACGATAATACCTGGTTAACTGAAATTTTACAGGAAAAATTACCGATTAAGATTTATGTCCAAATTACGATTCTTACCACGATTCCTATTTGACCATTTTTCATTAAAAATTTTGGCAGAATCACCTCTAAAAACTCAAAATTTCCCCAAAATTCACCCTAAAAAATTATCACCAATCAAATCCCAACTTTGGTATTCTTCAGAAAAATCCGACAGAGTCTCCCCTGAATTTTTGATTATCCAACACAACCTAAATCTATCAAATGCCACAAACACCCCAATTCAACTCTTCGCTCCCACAATCTACGAATCAAATTAATCCACAATCCAACCCTTCGTAATTCAAAATTCCCAAATCAAACACACCACAATTCAATCCTAATTACCAAATCAATTTACCATTTACCAAATCAAATTTTTATCAAATCATTACCGTAATTTTGATTTTGGCAGTGAAGGATACGGATCGGTTTGGACTTGGGTTTGATTTGTTGAGGCTCGGTTTCGGTTGCTGTGGTTGGCAGTGGTAGCTCCGGTGAGGCTCGGTTTTGGTAAGGGTTCGGCAAAGGTGGCTCGGCTTCTGGTGGTTGTTGGTGGCTGCTCACGGTGTGGATCTCAGTTGGAGGTGGTGGTGGTTCTCGGCTCTTGCGGTTTCGGTGATGGTGGATGGACGGCAGTGATGGCTGGTACAGGTGCGGCGAATGGTGGATGGTTCGATGAAGGCTTGGTGTTTGACTTGGCGAAGGTTGCGGCTTCGGTCGTGGATTTTGGCGGTCTCACGGTGGTGGATCTCGGTTTGTCTCGATGGTGGCAAAGATGGGTTTCTGGTTTCTGGTAGATCGTGGCGACACGTGTCACGCTGTGATTGGCTTATGTTGACATGGCAAGTTGACTCTCTTGACCTGGTGACGTGGCTGATGACGTGGCGTGACACATGGCGAAGTTGAATCGTTGACCGATGACATGGCTGATGACGAGGCAACACGTTTCAAGTTTGAGTGTCGGCAGCATTTGATGGTGACACGTGGCACGGTGCATTTTAGCAAAGTCAAACTTCTCAAATTTTGACCCGTTGACCAGACGCACGTTAGCGGATTCGGCGCATGCTGGGAGTTGCGACGCGGAGGGTCATGGCGTCGCGATGCGCAAAAGACCAAAATATCCCTGCTGACGCATTTTTGTGCGGTTTTGCCCCAAATTGCCTCCAGTGCTATCCAAACTTTATTTATCTGCAAAATAACAACAAAACACATCAAAACGTTCATAAATCTCGAGAAACAATACAAAACATTAGGTCAAAAGAGTGAGAAAAAGTGATATAAATACCACTCATCAGCTTGCTCCAGCGTTGTAAGGAGGAGCCCTCAAACAATACACAGGCTCCATGGAGACCTGAAGTATAGAGGATGTGCCCTTACAATTCTAAACGCTCTTTGATCCGAATCCTGGTTCGCCGGGACGCTGAATTGAAAGGTTCAGAATTGTGTTATGGAGGCCTCAGACAGGATGCTGTTTTGAGGCATTCGCGCTATTATTTTAGGGTAAGTGATTAAGTCACCCCATTTCATGATTTTTACTTTCCAGAGTTTTTTTTTTGTTTTTCGCTGGTCTGGCAAGGGGACACCCGTGCCAGATTCGGTAGGGCTTCAAAAGTTGATTCACTTCCATTTGGAACAAATCCCAAGGACTATTCGGCTCGGGGCTGGGATTCTTTCCGCCGAGGCCACTTGTTAATCGGCTCGGGGCTGGATTCGTTCCGCCGAGGCCACTCGTTAATCGGCTCGGGGTTGGATTCGCTCCGTCGGGGCCACTTGGTTAATCGGATCGGGGCTGGATTCATTCCACCGAGGACATCTGATTGATCGGCTCGGGGTCAGGTTATATCCCACCAAGTCTCTCTTTTGAACTGGGGACGTAACATTCCCCCAGGGCCAAGTGTTTCTCACAGCTCAGGGTCGGGTTATATCCCACCGAGTCTCTCTTTTGAACTGGGGACGTAACATTCCCTCAGGGCCAAGTGGTTCTCACAGCTCGGGGTCGGGTTATATCCCACCGAGTCTCTCTTTTGAACTGGGGACGTAACATTCCCCCAGGGCCAAGTGTTTCTCACAGCTCGGGGTCGGGTTACGTCCCATCGAGTATGCCTGATCAAACGGGGGACGTAACATTCCCCCAAAGCAAAGTATTTCGACTAGCTCGGAATCGATTCTAGTCCACTAAATGATTTCATTTTCAGTTCGTGTTATCCCCCCACGGACGGGTCTCAAATTACAAAAAACAGAAGAAAAAGAACAGAAACACATAAAATATATATTTAAATAAAGTGAGAAATGTTATTACAAGAAAATTAAAGTTTACACAGGGCCCCGTTCGAGTTACCCCTCGTCAGTCAGCCTACGCAGAGGCATGTGGTTCTTCCTCAGCGGGCTCAGATGACGGATAGCTCGGCTCGACCGCGGGAGGTGGGATAGTAGCTTCTACATCAACAACCTGGGAGACCCATACTCCAAGGGTCGGATGAGGAACCTCAGTTAGGTTCTCGTCAGGAGCAGGAATCTCGGGTCGGTCCTCGTGAGGAGCTGGGAGGACCGGGGCGATCGAAATCGGGTCTGGATCCATCACTTCTTCGTCCTCCTCAGATATTTCCCCTTTACAGAAGCGGATGGCCACATGGATAGGCCCCATGTCTAGGTCGGGTAGCACCATCGGAATAATTTCAGCACAATCACCAACCCCTTCGAGACGGATGGAGTCTCTCTCGACCTCCAACTCAACTTCTCTATTCCTAAGCTCGGCACGAGCCCGTTCCAATTCCTCATCTTTGGCCCGCAGTTTTGATTCAACACTGCATACCTCCACTTTTAGGACCCTGATCTCGGACTGGGCATTCACCAAATCCCTTTTAGCAGCCTCAGCATTTTTTCTCTCCAGACTAGCGGAGGATTTAAGAGCTTTGTTTGCTTTAAGGGCATCAACTGCAGCCAACTCGTGATTTTTTATCGTTTCTTCCGCCTTAGCCAGTTTGGCTTCCACTTCAGAGAGCCGATTCTGAAGCCTCTGGGCCTGGCCGCCCTCGGATAAAAGGCTCAAAAGGAGATCCTTATTCTTGGCCGTAAGATAGTTCGCCTGCCGAGAAGAAATAAGAGAATCAGAATACAGACTAAGTCAGGAAATCATAACGGGGCGTAAAGGAAAGTGAAGCTACCTTGGCCATTTGAGAGCATAACTCTGTAACCACGCCCTCAGGAGAGAGGTCTTCATACCTCGGGATCTTCTCCGGAGGGACCGCCTCGGCCAGTTCGTTAAAAGCCAGCACCAGATGAGAGGTGGTCTCCCTAATGTCCTTACCAAGGTCTTCGATGCCAAGGATCACGGAGCCATTCCGTTTTTTGGAGGCACCCTCCGGCGCCCTCTTTTCCTGCCGAGCTGTTTGTTCCCTACTCGGGACCCGCTCTTCCTCCATTTCCCATCTTAGCACGGCCTCCTCGGTGCCAAACAGACGTTTCCTTCTCCTGGAAGGCTTTAGGGGACTATCAAAGCAGATAGTGTCCATAGGCGGCGCCCCAGAAGGTAAAGACAAGCCTTGAGAGGTCGGCCGTTCTACCTCTTCGGTCACTTTCTTGGTTTCAGAAGTTTCAAGCCGTTTTCGAGAGGTTCCGGCCCCACCATGGCCGGTTTTCTTTGTTGCACCGGTCAGCTGATCGAGGTATTTTGGTCTCCTCGACATACCTGTAAAGGCAAAGGCAAAAAAGTGGTCAGTACAGGACCTAAATAAAAGGAGGGGGAAGAAAATCATCATGACAAGCGAACATGGAAACCGGTTAGAAGATCAGTAGAAATCTACCTATCCGACCAGGGACCTTCGGAGGAACGGTCCGAATAAGGCCCGACGCAACAAAAGCCGCGTCATTCACCAACTCCCTCCAATGGTCGGCATATCGCCGAGCCCAGTATACCCACCTCCGAACCTGACGAGAGACCTTGGGAGCATCCCTCCAACAAGCTGGGAGGAATCAAAGAAGTTAGAAGCCTAGCATAAAAACTAAGGACAGGAACGATAAGTGTTAGACTCCTAACCTCCCGCTCTGAAGATGTCCGGGACCGAAACATCTTCTACATATAATCTCAGGACCCGTCCCCAATCTCCGGTGGCCCATAACCAAAGATCTTTGAAGTTTTTGTTGGAGTCGGGGAGTTTACCGACAACATTTGATGAGTTAGCATAGGTGAAAATGTAGTACCAACCATGGTGAGTTTTTGGGTTGGCCTTCAACCGGTATAGTCTCTTCACTTCCTCAAGAGAAGGTTCGCCGAGCCCCGCCCGATGCCAAACTACGTGTAACCAGGCCAAGATCCTCGAGCTATTTAAACTTAATTGGCAAGGGGCAATCTCCATCTCGGCCAGTATCCAGGCAAAATAACGTTGGATTGGCAGCCGTAGTCCACACTCAAAGAAAGCCGGAAGAAGAGCTACCGAACACTCATCGAGTTGACTGGCCCGATCACATGGAAGTGGGACTTCAAGAGCGATATCTATTGGGATATCATAACGTTGCCAGAGTAGTGCTAGATCATCCTCAGTTATCTTGGAAGGCCGATCCATGTCCAAAGCCGAGCAGTCAAGATCACCGGGCTCTAGATCCTACCGAGGAATTCTCTGATGGTAAGAATCTTGTCCAATTTCGGAATGGGTGGGGGTAGTGTCAAGGTCTTCCACACTGGGTGCTCCCGAGATCGAGGAGAGATCTTCAGCAAGGGGGCCGAAGATTTAGCAGGACTTACAGAAGAAGACCTGTCGTCAGACATCCTTGAAATCCGAGAAGTAAAAAGGGGAAAGTCAATCTACAGCCAATTTCTAAAAACGACCATGACTTCGCAGCTACCCTAAGTATCCAGGAAGACTAGACCTATGAAGTTCTAAATGCCCTAGCAAACGTACATCAAACTCAAAAAATCTCTCCTTAAACAAACATTCAAAAAAAAAAAAACAGCACGCACCAACACAACAAGCAAAAAAAAAAGGAGAGAAGAAAAAAAAGGTCGTTCGGGAAACTTACTTGATCTCTGTTTGGAAACCGGAAGAGTACGTTAAGAAGCTTTGGCTGAACTGAGTCGAACGAGTCGCAGTTGAGGAAAGAGAAGTTTTTTGCAGGTGATGATTTTGCCAAACAAATACAAAGGGATCGATTCATCTTCTTATAGTCACGTCAGAGTATTTCTAAACCATCGGATCATGGAAGGATCTCGGATGAGCATCAGGTGTCGACATCGGGAGAAATATAGAAAAGTTGAATGAATGGTTGAGATTGGATATCAGCAATAAACGGATGATTTCGTTCGCTTTCGGCGGGAAACCGACGGATGATTGACAAGTGTCAGGTTTGGGTTAAAACACTAAAAGTGATTTGATGGGCATTTAAACGGATGTGACGGTTGCGCGTCTCGAGAAGAAGTCTCTGAAAGGGCGGTGAAAGGATTTTGTCTTGGCGGGAGAAACAAAATCAACCGAGCACCTTGTTTAAACCAATGACATTGTGGCAGCACGCCAGTAATACTTCTCTTTACAAGGGTCAGCCACCACTCCGTCAGAAAGACTACTTTTTTTAGTTCCCGGCACCAACTTGTATACTCGTTGGAATCGAGAACTAGGGGACAGATGTTGATGGTATTTTCAGGGCACTGTGTTATTTAAGCAGCACGACAGGGGTACGAAGGTAATTCCCTTCCCGATCGAGGTAAATAATGTCGACCCGACCACATTAGTGTTATAAAAGCCAATAGTAAGAGACCGAGCACCTAGTGATAGGTGACCGACCACTTTGGTTTGGACTACCGAGCACTATCAGATCAGTAGCAGCATTCTCAGCTCGAAGGACCGTTGTGATCGACCTCATGAATACCGAGCATATGTCGAGATGTGCTCAGGAAGATAAGGCATCATATTCTTACGGATAAGATGACAAGTTACCCTACTTTCATGGGGAGAACTGATGAGTCAGTGTCCTAATAGGATGAAAGAAGTAAAGGTAGTTTTAAATTAGGAATCCTTATGTGAGAAGGAAATTGGTTCGACTGGGAACCCTTGTAAAAGAAGGAATCTGATTTCTGCATTATTATAAATATGAGGGTAGAGTGTGCGTAAGAGGCATCAGAATCAATATCAAGATCATTAAGATCAGACTTGTAAAACACAAGAGATATTAGAGAAGCATATCTCAATAATAAAAAGTATTATTCGATTTGTGTCCGTGGACGTAGGTTGGATCTAGCCAGCCGAACCACGTTAAATCTCTTTGTCGATTGGCGTATTTATCTGTCTTTTGCTAAGTTTTCTTTTGGTTCCCCCATAACCAAACAAATTCACTATTGAGGGAGGATTGGCCTGGGGGTAATATTCCCATATTGCCCTGAGACCAAAATCAGCCGTCAACACATTTCTTCCGTCGAGTTACGAAATGAATCCAAAATTAACCTAACATTTTCTTTGGCTTCTTTTAACAAGTTAACATGCAATGCATGATATGAAGAAGCTTGGTATCCATGCCCCATACTTGCTTTTTTATTCACAGCACCTTGGAAAAATGGGGATTTCGCAGCATTTATTGGAATGTAATCATCATAAAGCCACAAAGCAATTACCATGTAAGTATCATGTAAAGTCCAGCAGCATTCCAGCTTTCATGCATGAGCCATGCATCCAGCAAGCAACAATCATGCATCCAGCAGAAACAACCAACAAACTTTCGGTGCTCCAGCCATGCAACTTCAAGCATGCTGTCCAAGTTGGCCAAGTTGGTGTAAAGCTGGCAAAAACATGTGCACTGTAGCACACGTTTTTGCCCTATAAAATGGAGCTTGAAATCACTTGTAAAATCATCCCAAAGTTGTATAGAGAGTGTTGAGTGAGGTTTTTCTTTAAGTTGTAATATTTGTATTATATTCTTGTAAGTAATAGAAAGCTTTCGATTTTTCCTCAAAAACACTCTAGAGTGATCAGAGAATCACAACAAGTGGTATCAGAGCTTTGGTTCTACTTTGGGGTCGTAAAACTGAAGAATGGAGCTCGGTTCAGAAAATTCAGGTTCCGGCAAGTTGTCAAAAATTATTTTTGAGCATACCATCAGCTAGTTCACGTCAAGACGAGTTCAGTGGTATTTTTCGGTGATCAAACGGACATCCGAGGAGCCCGCATGCTCCGCCACTCTCCGGAGAGTGAAGCCCACTCTCGCCACGCGCCACACGCACGTCTGGAGGAAGAAGACGACCACGTGGTGTAACGCTAGCTGCCACGCCAGCCCATCTGCCACGTCATCTTGCCACATCATCCTGCCACATCATTGACACATCGTCTGCCACGTAATCGACATGTGTCTGCCACGACAGCCAGCGGTTCCACTTTTGCCATGTCAGTAGCCTGGTAAATTTCATTTAGCCTCTTGAAGTCTTTGAAATTTACAGTTTAGCCCCAGAAAGTTTAGAAATTAACAAATTAGTCTATGAGTCGGATTTGGACCAACGAAGTGTCTAATACACCATTTTTGACCGTTCCGGACGCAACGGTGACCTTGGATTTGTGAAATTCAGCCCCGATTTTATCTTATTTTCATTTTAAACTTTAAAACTTAAAATGAAAATGGAAGATTCTCCTTCTGGTGTAATGATCAAGCTGACGTCAACTAATTACTCCCTCTGGAGACCTCGAATGATATATTATTTACACTGTAAAGATTTATTTGATGTTATCGATGTAAAGGGAGTGAGACCAGAATCTATTAAAGAGTATGACTTTAATAAACTCAATAACAGAACTCTGGGTCAAATTAGACAGTGGATCGGTCACAGTATCTTCCACCACGTAGCATATGATACAAATGCTTATGAAATATGGATAAAGCTGGAAGACATGTTCCAGGCCAAGATAGCTCGGAATAAAGCCTTAATTATGAGGTGTTTGGTGAACCTGAAGCTTCGGAGTGGAACTTCCGTTGTAGAACACACCAACAAGTTCCAAAGCCTGGTGAACCAGTTATCTGCAGTAGACATGCATCTGGTGGATGAAATTCAAGCCCTCTTGCTACTCAGTTCTCTTTCTGATAGATGGGAGACATTGGTGGTTACTCTCAGCAACTTAGCTCCAGGAGGAAAACTTACCATGCCTATGGTAAAAGACACATTGTCAAATAAAAAAGCCAGAAGAAAAGACGTGGGCTCAGATCAAACAGAAGCCCTTGTCTCAGAGCATTGAGGAAGACATCCGGAGAAAAATCAAGGCAAAAGAAAAGGCAGAGGTAAAAGCAAAGGCAAATCCAAGGACGGGAGAAAGACATACAAGTGCTTCCACTGTGGCATAGAAGGCCACTTAAAGAAGAATTACCGGAAACTTCAACGAGAGTAGGGACAAGGTAATAACCAACCGAAGACAAATGATGCAGAGACACTAGTAGTTACATGAAATGTAGCTATATGCTCTGGCCAGGAAGAAGCATGCCTTCACACCGTAACTTAGGATGTCGAGTTGGTGGTAGATACTGCAGCATCCTACCATGTCACTCCTCACATGGATTTCTTCACAACATACAAAGCAGAAGACTTTGGAGCAGTGAAGATGGGTAATACCAGTTCTTCTCAGATAATAGAAATTGGTGAAATACAGTTGCGGATAAATACAGGGTATACGATAACCCTGAAGGAGATAAGACATGTTCCATAACTTCGGCTCAACTTACTCTCAGGGGTAGCCCTTGACAAACAGGGTTATGCTAGCCACTTCAGTAATGGCACTTGGAGAATGATAAAAGGTGCCATGGTCATCACCCAAGGATATATTTATGGAACCTTATACAAGAATAATGTGAAGATTTGTGCAGAAAGCCTCAATGTAGCTAAACTATAGGCTTCTCAGAATCTGTGGCACCAAAGACTCGGTCAAATAAGTGAAAGAGGGTTGTATACCTTGACAAAGAAGGATATAATCTCTGTCTCTAAAAATACTGCTCTGGATCCTTGCAATCACTGTCTTTTCGGTAAACAACATAGAGTCTCTTTCAATTTCACTTATACAAGAAAATCAGAGTTACTCAGTCTGGTGTACTCTGATGTTTGTGGTCCCTTAAAGGTAAATTCACTAGGCGTTAATAAATATTTTCTAACTTTTATTGATGATGCTTCTCGGAAAGTATGGGTGTATTTTCTGAAATCAAATGATCAAGTCCTGGACTATTTCAAACTGTTTCATGCCATGGTCGAGCGTGAAACAAGGAAGAAACTGAAGTGTCTTCGCACAGACAATGGAGGCGAATACACTTCCAGGGAGTTCGATGCCTACTGTGAAAGTCACGGTCTTTGACACGAAAGGACTATTCCATGCACCCCACAACACAATGGTGCCGCTGAAAGGATGAACGCATCATTATGGAGAAATTCAAAAGCATGATCAGCATGGCTAAGCTGCCAAGCCATTCTGGGGAAACCTCGCTGTTTGTGCCGCTTGCTACCTGATCAACAGATCACCATCTGTACCATTGAACTTTGAGATTCTGGAGAAAGTGTGGTCTGGTAAGAAGCCCTCATATTCCCACTTATAATATTAGGATGTTTAGCCTTTGCACACGTATCCAAGGAGCTCAGACAGAATCTTGATGTAAAGACTACTCCATGAATCTTCATAGGCTATGGACACGAGGAATTTGGATACAGACTATGGGACACGAAGGAAATGAAGGTCATCAGAAGCAGAGATGTAGTGTTTCTTGAAGACCAAACAATAGAAGACATTGAAAAGCCCAAGATGTCTTCTAAATCCAGTGCCAACAAAGCTGATGCAAATCCAGACATAACCTCAGCACCAACACGAGTGTCCACAGATCATGATGGGGTGAAAGACATGCCAGAAGCAGAACCAGAGGAGGAATATGGTGTTGAGCAGGGGGAGCTACAACCTGCTCCATCAGAGGCTACAGGATCATCCACAAATCTGAATGATGACAGACCTCAAGAAACCAGTGAACATCTAGTACAAAGATCTGAGCGAGGCCGGATTCCATCATCTAGATACTCAGGATCATAATACATTCTGCTTACTAACGAGGGGGAGCCAGTAACCTTTAACGAAGCTATATCTTATAAAGACAAACAAATGGTTGCACGCAATGCAGGATGAAATGGAATCTCTGCAGAAAAAACAACACTTATGAGATAGTCAAGCTCCCACATGGAATGAAGGCACTGAAAAACAAATAGGTGTTCAAGCTCAAGAAAGATGGTAGCGGAAAGTGGTGAAACACAAAGCTCAGCTAGTAGTCAAAGGATTCCTACAGAAAAAGGGAATTGACTTTGATGAGATCTTTTCACCAGTGGTAAAAATGGCTTCAATTCGAGTTATCCTAGGATTGGTAGCCAGTTTGAACTTGGAGCTTGAACAGATGGATGTAAAAACAACATTTCTTCATGGTGATCTAAATGAAGAAATCTACATGGAACAACCAGAAGGATTCAAAATTTCATGAAAAGAAAACCTTATTTGCAAGCTAAAAAAGAGCTTGTACGGGCTCAAGCAAGCACCGAGGTAGTGATACAAGAAGTTTGATTCATTCATGGTGGGTCAAGGAAACAAAAGAACTACAACAGATCAGTGTATATACATCTAGAGGTTTCCAAATGGAAATTTCGTTGCTCTTCTATTATATGTGGATGACATGTTGATTGTTGGACAAGAAGTAGCGAAGATCAGCCAGCTGAAGAACGAACTCTCTAAGCCTTTCGACATGAAAAAATTAGGACCAGCTCAACAGATTTTGGGAATGGAGATTGTTCGTGACAGACAGAATAAGAAGTTGTGGCTTTCACATGAGACGTATATTGAACGGATAATTAGGAGGTTCGATATACAGAAAGCCAAACCAGTCTGCGTTCCGCTAACGTACCATTTCAAACTGAGCAAGAGTTCGTGCCCCTCATCCAAGAAAGATATAGAAGAGATGTCATCAATACCATATTCTTCAGCTGTTGGAAGCCTAATTTATGCAATGGTATGTATCAGGCTAGATATTACACATACAGTGGGTGTAGTGAGCCATTTTCTCTCCAATCTTGGAAAACAACACTGGGATGCAGTCAAATGGATTCTCATGTACCTCAAGGGTACATCGAAGTATCGTCTGTGTTATGGGGGAGCTGATATGATCTTGGAAGGCTATACAGATTCAGATATGGGAGGAAATCTTGATGGTAGGAAATCTACATAAGGTTTCATCTACACTTTTAGAGGGGGAGCTGTGTCATGGCAGTCAAGATTGCCGAGGTGTATTGTATTATCCACAACAGAAGCTGAGTACATCACTATAGATGAGGCGGGAAAAGAAATGTTATGGTTAAAGTATTTTCTCTAAGATTTAGGATCAAGCAGACAGAATACAAGATACATTGTGACAGTCAAAGTGCTTTGGACTTGAGCAAAAACTCAATGTATCATTCCTGAACGAAACACATTGATATTCACTATCACTGGATATGCGAGGTGATGGATCGACAACTGTTGAGACTAGTGAAGATCCATACAAATGAGAATCCAGCTAACATGTTAACGAAATTGGTTATTCGAGACAAGCTAGAGTTGTGCAGAGACATAGCTGGGATAGTTGTCAGATGATGATTGTTTCAGATGCAGCTGGAGGGGGAGAATTTTAAAGTCCAGCAACATTCTAGCTTTCATGCAGGAGCCATGCATCCAGCAAGCAACAATCATGCATCTAGCAGAAACAACAACAAACGTTCCTGCTCCAGCCATGCAACTTCAAGCATGTTGTCTAGGTTGGCCAAGTTAGTGTGAAGTTGGCAAAAATGTGTGCACTGTAGCACACATTTTTGCCCTATAAAATGGAGCTAGAAATCACTTGTAAAATCATCCCAAAGTTGTATAGAAAGTGTTGAGTGAGGTTTTTCTCTAAGTTGTAATACTTGTATTCTATTCTTATAAGTAATAGAAAGCTTTCGATTTTTCCTCAAAAACACTCTAGAGTGATCAGAGAATCACAACATATCATGTCATCTTTCCTTACTTTGTATACAAGCCTTGGTTGTTGGTTGACTACGATTTCCATGTTTGGATGTATGCACTAGAGGATCGTGTAATATGTAAATAAAATTATTTTATTTAATAAAATTTGTATTATTCATTTATCAAATTATTTTAATTTAAATTGCATATTATAAATTTTCTTGTATATCCTTGATTACTTATGTACATTTAAGCTTAGTGTATGAGTGTCATACACAAGAGGATTTATGTTTGAAAACAGTAATCTAAAATAGTCCATAGAGAGCAAATAAAATGGGTACTTTGTTTGTGGTTTATCTATAGTTGTGGTCCTATCTACAAATTTATGACAACCTTGATCCGGGATCATTCATGTCGTGTTATGAGAATGGAGGCACCTTATATAATGTGATCATATTGGACCCAGACTAAAATGAATTTATGATGTTCTTCCTGCGAAGCATGAACCAATTGCTGCAATATCTATGATGACAAAGTAATTGCAAGACATGTTCAGGGAGCCTTTGAAACGGTAACGTCATAAGGCCCTAGTCTCAATGATGACCGCGAAGATGAAGGAAGAGACATCCATATGAGAGCACATCTTAAGAATGATGATCTATTTCAATATATTCGAAACCCATAGAGGTTGTATCGATTAGAATAGCCAAATGACTATGATCATGGAGACTCTTTCGAAGAGTTCTCTGAAGTTTAAGAGCAACTATATTAAGAATAAGTTGACCTTCACTCTCACGTAACTACGAAATGAGCTTACCTCTTATGAGTCCATAATGATGGATCTTCGTAAGCCTAGTGGAGAGGCAAATGTTGCCAAATCTTTCATATTTGCACAGAAGAGAAAGAAACACTAGGAAAGCTAATTAAACAACTATTTTATACATGAAAAGACCTTGCTAGAGGTAAATTTACCATGAGGCTCAAGACATGGGATGTCATTTCAGCAAGAGTAGTGGGAGTTGCCAGTTTTCAAATTTCAAGTAATAATTATTTTGATTTAAACAAAGCATTGTTAATCAATGTTTTGTCACATAAATTTGATTTCTATTTCAAAAATATTGCATGCTTTTTTTTTTCATTTTGTTGGATAATAATAGTCATTATTTCAAGAAATGGATTACCAATATCCACTGGAAACTTGGATAATAACTTGTATGTGTTAATATCGTTAATACATAACTCACTACTCAATATTGAGATGTTTAAGGTTGGAAAACCCAAAATAAAATGGTAAAAGATTTCTCACGATGACACATATCTGTGGAACCTTAGACTTAGCCATATTAACCTTGGCAGGATAAATAAATTAATAAAAGTAGTTCTTTAAGTCAGTTAAAGGACTGCACTTTCTAAGTATATAAGTTTTGTCTAAAAGGCAAAATGACCAAGAGATCTTCTATTGGAAAATAACCAATCAAGCTAATACATTCTAACGTCTACGAACTAATGAATGTAAAAGCAATAGGTAGTTATGAATACTTCTTCACTTTTTTTTTATGATTGTTCTAGATATATGAATGATTAACTAATGCAGCATTTGAAAAGTTCAAAGAGTATCATACTGAGGTTGAGAATCGATTAGGTAAAACCATCAAAGCTTTATGATTAGATCATATAGGAGAATACTTCGATAATAAGTTCAAGTAAATCTTGCTTGAGCATGGGATAGTATCCCAACTCACAACACCTGGAATACCACAGTAGAATGGTATTGCAGAAAGGAGAAATCAAACCATACTAGACATAATGAGATCAATTTTTAATGACAATTAATTACCTAGTTCGTTCTAGGGATATGTATTACATACAATAGTGTATATCCTGAACGTAGTCCCACCTAAGTTTGTTCTTAAGACACCCTTAAAGTTATAGAGCGGTCTCAAAGTTAGTTTGTAATATTTTCACATATGAGGGTGTCCAGCACATGTGCTAAAGAACAATACTACCAAGATGAAACTGCGTTCACAAGTATGTCTATTTATAGACTATCATAAAGAAACTAGGGGTGGATTCTTCTACAGTCCAAATGATAATAAAATGTTAGTGTCGAAAAACGGTACGTTTCTTAAAGAGGACTATATGAGAGCATTCAAGCCTCGTAGTAGAATAATACTTGATAAGTTACTTTCTAGTTAGACTAGTAAACCATCAACAATAATTATTGACAATAACATAGAACCTTCGACATCTGAGAGTCAGATGCAGTTGCATCGAGATGATCTACCATCTGACATAGTGAGAGGGTTTTATGACAGCCTAATCACTATTTAGAGATTTTAAAGGCACAAGTTGTTACCTTCAGTGATGGTATAGATGATCTATTGAGCTATTATAGCGCAATGGATGATCTTGATAAAGATGAATGAGTTAAATCCATGAATCTTGAGATGAAGTCCATATATAACAACTCAAACTTGGAGCTTGTTGACCAACCTAATGGGGTAAATTCTATAGGTTTCAACTGGATATATGAAAGGATAAGATGAGTAGATGGGAAGGTATAAACCTTCATAGTTAGGCTAATGGTTAAGGGTAACACCCAAAAAGAGGGAGCCAACTATGAGGAGACTTTCTCGCCAATAGACATGCTCAGATCTACTCGTACTCTTCTATACATTGCCGTATATTATCAATATTATTTATAGCAAACGGATATTAAGAAAGAATTCTTGAATTGTAGTCTTGATGAGTCAGATGCAGTTGCATCAAGATGATCTACCATCTGACATAGTGAGAGGGTTTTATGACAGCCTAATCGTTATTTAGAGATTGGAGAGGCACAAGTTGTTGCCTTCAGTGATGGTATAGATGATCTATTGAGCTATCATAGCGCAATGGATGATCTTGATAAAAAGAAATGACTTAAATCCATGAATCTCGAGATGAAGTCCATATATACCAACTCAAACTTGGAGCTTGTTGACCAACCTAATAGGGTAAAACCTATAGGTTGCAACTGGATCTACGAGAGGATGAGATGAGTAGATGGGAAGGTACAAACCTTCATAGTTAGGCTAATGGCTAAGGGTAACACCCAAAAAGAGGGAGCCAACTATGATGAGACTTTCTCACCAATAGACATACTCAAATCTATTCATATTATTCTATCCATTGCCGTATATTATAAATATTATATATAGCAAGCGGACATCAAGAAATAATTCTTGAATTGTAGTCTTGATGAGAGCATCTTATGGTGCAACCAGATAGGTTCGTTGCCAAAGGTCAAGAGCAAATGTTTGCGAGTGCAAATGTCTATTTTTAGATTGAAGCAAACATCTTGATATTAGAATATCAGATTTGATACGATGATCAAGTCTCATAAATTTGAGTAGAACGTCAATGAGCTTGGTGTATACAAGCACATCATTGATGATAAAGTGGTTTTTCTGGTATTATACATTAATGATGTTTCACTCATTGAAAATGATGTAATAGTATTATCGACATAAAATCCTAGCTAGCTAGCCAATTCCAAATGAAAGATTTGGAAGAGGCAGGTTATTGTTGGGGTAAGCGCAGCGGATGCGCGGTAAAAGGGCGAAAATGGTTTTTAAACATTATAAAAAATTTTGAGCGAATTAATTAATATCAAATATTTTTAATTCACCCAAAGTAGTTTAAATATATTATTTATTAATAATTAATAACATAATATATTTCGAAACACGAAGAATTATTTTACGAAAATTATTTTTCGACAAATACTACGCATAACAGACAAACGGTCAAATCGGTTGACTAATTGCCGATCTGGGCCAACCCGGTCAATTGGGATTATTTGAGTGGCTATAATCACTCTAGAATATCAATTATAATTTTGAGATTAATTCACTAATTTATCCTTTCACATGCTTGACAAAAGAAAATTATTAAGGTTAATCGAACAACCAACACCAAGTTTTTTTAATCAAATATATATCCAAGATACATATGCAAATAAAACATACAATATACATATCTCATACATATTTTCATGCTTAAGAAATAAAAAATCAAGAAATTAGAAATTAGGAACTTAATATTACCTTAAATCAAGTTCCAATATTTCCAATTTTCTTCTTTTGGTGTTGGTAACTTGATTCAACCCAAACCCTTTTTTCTTTTGTTCTCAACTCATGAGAAAAAATGGCGGAGCCTTGCAAAATGGAAAACAACTTCCATTTTATATTTGTCTTTCCCATGGCCGAAAATTTGGCTTTTTGTTAGTCAAAAAAATAACAATTTATTTTTTACTAATATTTTGACACATAATTGATCTTATCCAATATGAAATAATTATTTTGATATTTTGTTAATAAATCCATGTGTCAAAATGGCATTGATTCGCCAATTAAAATTGGCCAAATAATTAATAATATTCCAAATAATATTCTTAACCAAAATAAATTTATTTATTTATTTAATACTTATTAACAAAAAGACAAAATAAGTGATGGAAAAAAATTCCAAGAATATTCTCTCCAATTATCTTTATTAAAAATTAATTAATTAATAATAATAAAAAAACAAGTGTCAAAATCTAATTGATCATTAATATGTATCTAATCAAAATTATGTATCGTATACAAATACACATTATTTAATACGCATGTGTAAATTATGAATAATCTAAATTATCCATAATTAATTACTCAAGTGCTCAATGAGTACACTTTATATTGCGAGACTCTCTAGGTTCAAGTTTATCTGTCACATAAACCATTTTCATGTTCGTAATTTGTCCACTCATAAATTACGATGACCATGGATAATCAAGTTGAATCATTTAAGTCGAAGTCATTGCATAGATATAATCCCTTTGTCATAGGTTATCCGAATTATTCCGGAGATATAGAATAAATGTCAAAAATCTCCGCTATGAACAATTAATGTGTCGCGACATAATTATAATTCTTAAATAAATATTCAGAACTTGTTTTTGAATTGTACCTCGGCCAAGGATTTCAAAGAATCACAAATTGGATGCCTAAATCTCGAACATGGGACTGATAGATCCTCTTTGGATACATCACATGATATCGTGAGTATAAGTCCATACCCGGCAAACAAGAGGAGGTATGATCTTAAAATATCATTGACGTGACTGCCATCAAAGTGTGGAGGACATCTCACATATCTATAATGGTATCACAAGTCAAAGGAGCTAATATGCTATTAGACTCGTAAAGATTCATATTGATGTTGGTGTACCATCTATCAGGAATCTTCGAATGAGTCGTTTAGTATTTATTCAATAAATACCTACGTGTCTATATGAGCATACCAAGACTCATGGCTTACTTAGACTAACCATTAGAACAATTCTAACATACAACACGTATCGGTCTCACCGGTTTACTAACTGACCATGTATGTAAACCTGGACCAGGAACAGTTTTAGGAATGAATTGTATTATGATAATTCTCAGTATCAATTGCGGCGCTTTTCCAATTACATCACAACTATTCGTTCTAAGATCATTTTACGCCTTAACCATATAAAAGATTATATTGATGAAAACTACTAAATTTTATTCATAATAAAATAGAAATGTACATTGTATTTACAATAAATACAACAAAAATTAGCGTGTCGAGCACCAACTTTAACAGTTATTTACTTGAGGTTTAGATTATTCGAAATCGCAAGAGATGATTGTTAGCTATGTCTTATGCATCCTATATTGACAAGATCCTTATGCAATCTGGGATGTAGAATTTCAAGAAAGGTAATTTTCCCTTTCGACATGGAATTCATTTATTGAATGAACATTATCTTAAGACACCTCAAATAGTTGAGGAAATTAGACATATTCCATATGCCTCAACAATTAGTAGTCTCATGTATGTTATATTATACACGAGACCAGTCATATACTTTGCAGTAGAAGTAGTCAGTAGATTTCAATCTAACCCAATATTAGATCATTGGTTAGTTATGAAGCATATTCTCAAGTATGTTAAGAGAACTCAACACTATATGCTTGTATATTCTTTAGAGGATATTATCCTTATAGGAAATACCGATTCTGATTTTCAGATGGATGTAGATCCTATGAAATCAATATCCAGATCATTGTTCACCCATGGTAGTAGAGCCATAGTATGGAAGAGTATAAAACAATCTTGCATTGTTGACTCCACCATGGAGGCTGAGTATGTAGCGGCTTGTGAAGTAGCTAGGAAGTAGTATGGCTCCGTAAATTTTTAGGAGATTTGAAATTTGTTCCAGTTATAGACGAACCACTAACACTGTATAGCGATAATAGTATTTTCGTGGCGAATTCTAAAAACCGAAAAGCCATAAGAGACATAAGCATATAGAGATGAAATATTATCTCTTTAGGAAGATAGTGAAGATAGCATCTACAAAGAATCTGTCTGATCCATTTACAATTACCTTGATGGCTAAAGTATTCAAATTTCACCAAGAGGGTCTAGGATTACACGACATGTCTCATTTGATCTAGTGCAAGTGGAAGATTGTTGGAATTTATGCCCTATAGCATCATGTAATATGTTAACATAATTATTTTATTTAATAAAAGATGCATTATTCATTTATCATTTTATTTTGATTTAAATTGCATATTATAAATTGTCTTGTATACCCTTGATTACTTATGTACATTTAGGCTTAGTGTATGAGTGTAATACATAAGAAGATTTAAGTTTGAAAATAATAATCTAAAATAGTCCATAGAGAGCAAACAAAAAAGAAAGCGGGTATTTTATTTGTGGTTTATCTATAGCTGAGGTCCATTATACAAATTTGAACCGACCTTGATCCAGGATTGTTCATGTGGTAACATGAGAATGAAGGCATCTTATATGATGTGATCATATAAGACTGGACCTAGACAAAAATGAACCTGCATGGCAGACTACGTCCCTTGAATTACAAAGGTGAGGTTGATGAAGAAATCCCGACCAATAACTATGTATTTTGGGGACATAGTTTGATGTGTGGCTGAGGATATTTTTTTATAGATATAGAGTCCACTCCTAGTACAATCGTTTCTTGTTCTTGAATAATTCGGTAATGCCTAAAAAATGAGCCCTACACATCCCTTCATAAACATATCCTAGTGCCTGATTCTCACAGAATCACATATATGCAATAATCGTATCAAAAGTCCCTGACCCTCACAATTATTAAGGAATTACTCTACAATCTCTCATCTAAAATGCTTTGTTTCACTTTCTTACCTTTTGGTATCTTAAAAAACGTTTTGTACCTATCACTTAGGACCAAAGCTTGCAAGTGATCCTTATGATCATATAAACTCTTCAATGCAATAAAAGTAGTGGCAAATCGAGTAGCTCCAGGATGAATAATTTCTGTCCAATTAGGCCTTTGCCTTAACCAATTTAAGGTCCAATCGTGATTATAGACAAAAAAGATTAACATTTGAAGCTAAAATGGTAACATCTTTCACATGAGACATCTCTCCAATATCTTTCAAAATCAAATTCAAACAATGAGCAGCACAAGGAGTCGAATACATATCTGGATACTTTTCGACAAGTTTCCTCCCAGCAGCTTTGTAATTAGCTCTATTGTCCGTAACCGTATGAACGATATTTTCTGAACCAACCATTTTAACAATTTCTGCAAATAAATTACATAATTTATTTGCATATGTGATTATGTATGAAGCATCAACATATTTAATGAAATAGATTCCTTTAGAACAATACATCAAAAAATTAATTATAGGCCTTTCTCTATTGTTTGTCCATCCATCACCCATAATAATGCATCCCGTTTCTTCCCAAGAGTTACGAAGGAGCTTGGTATCCCTGCCCCATACTTGCTATTTTATTCACTTAAGTTGGAAAAATGGGGAATTCATAACATTTATTGGAATGCAACCATCATAAAGCCACAAAGCAATTGCCATGTCAGTATCGTGCCATCTTTCCTTACTTTGTATACAAGCCTTGATCGTAGGTTTACTACGATTTCCATGTTGGGATGTATGTACAAATTATGTAATATGTAAATATTTATTTCCATGTCAGAAGAGCATCATGTAATATGTAAATATAATTGTTTGACTTAAAAAAGATAAATTATTCATTTATCAAATTATTTTGATTTAAATCACATATTATAAATTACCTTGTATACCTTTGACTTAGTGTATGAGTGTAATACATAAGACAATTTAGGTTTGAAAACAGTAATCTAAAATAGTCAATAGAGAGTAAATAAAGCGGGTACTTTATTTATGATTTATCTATAGCTGTGGTCCATTCTACAAAATTGTAACGACCTTGATCCAGGATCGTTCATGTGGTGACATGAGAATGGAGGCACCTTATATGATGTAATCATATAGGATTGGACCCATACAGAAATGAATTTCGTATAATATCCGGTAAATAAAGAAATTAATTTTAGTATACTAGATGGTCATAAATGGATTGATCTAAATCTTTAGTGTATTACGAACTTTTACATGACAGGCTATATCCTTTGATTTACAAAGGTGAGGTTAGTGAAGAAATCTCGACCAATAGCTACGTACTTTGGGGACATAGTTTGATGTGTGGTTATGGATTTTTTCATTGAATGAAGTCCACTCATTCTTGCGAGAAGTAGAAGAGTATATTCCTAAAGAGTTGATTCGGTACTTGAACGATTAGATCACTCTTGTCTTTCTATTACGAATAGAAAATTTAATATTCATAATAGTTATGAATAAATCATTCATTAGATAATCAATGATATTTAAGGTTAAATTTTTTTTGGAGAGGTATAAAAGACATTTTGATCTGGCTATATTTATGAGATACTTGTGGAAGGTCAACTTTTAAGGCTCGATTGGTAGCTAAATATTACACGCAGTGACCTGGTGTCGACTACAATAAAACTTTTTCTCCAGTAGCGATGCTAAAGTCTATTAGGATTTTATTGTCTATTGTTGCTTACCATGACTATGAGATTTGGAAGATGGATGTTAAAATGGATTTTCTAAATGGTTTTCTTGACGAAAAATCTATATGGAACAACCAGAAGGTTTTATATCCAGTGAAAATTTGTGTATGGTATGTAAGCTTAAGAAGCCCATTTATGGACTTAAACAAGCTTCATGAAGTTAGAATCTTTGATTCGATGAGATAATCAAATTGCTTAATTTTCTCAAGAACTCAAAAGAATCGTGTGTTTATAAAAAGGTCAGTAGAAGTATGATGGTGTTTTTAGTACTCTATGTTGATGACATCTTGATCATTGGGAATGACATCGGGATGATACAGAGCGTGAAAGCTTACCTCTGTAAAAACTTCTCTATAAAGGACCTTGGAGAAGCTTTCTATGTCTTAGGCATAAAACTCTATAGAGATAGAGAAATGAAGCTAATTGGGTTATCTCAATCAACGTAAATAGATAAGATCTTAAAACAGTACAACTTTGGTAACTGTAAGACACCGTTCAGAAATGACATTCATCTTTCAAAAAAGATAAGTCCACAAAAAAAAGATGAGAAGATTATATGTCTAATCAACTTTATGCTTCGTGTTTGGGAAACATCATGCATGTCATGTTATATACAAGGTCTGATATCAGTTTCGCAGTTAGTATAACCAGTAGATATTAGTCTAATCCGGGGAATGACCATTGGTTGACCATTAAACATATCCTAAAGTAACTTAAGGGTACTAACGATAAGTTTTTGATTTATGGATGAGATGAATTACAGGCTAATGGGTATGTGGATTCAGATTTACAATATGATCCTGATGAGAGAAAGTCTACATCAGGATTCGTGTTTACCCTTAACGGAGGTGTAGTTAGTTAGAAAAGTTTCAAACAATGGCCAATAGACAATTCCACCATAGAGGCGGAATATATTACAGCTT
>SKCR01044739.1:0-47737 GCA_019454045.1 Zanthoxylum bungeanum
AGACAGATTTATATGGAACCTTATTTTAAATAATTTTTGCACTATTAATGCATATCCTATTGAAGGAAACAGTAGCTCAGAGCGACTCGTGATAAACTTATCATGTCCAACAAAATTGGTTTTTAGTTCGGACACAACCGTCTAACTGACGTGTCTCAGGAGGAGTCCTCATTTGAAAGAATATCGTACTCTTTCATGTACGTATGAAACTTACTGCTTAAGTATTTTCCATTACGGTCTTACCGTGGCGGAATAATACTATAGCCGATCTGTTTATTTACTTCGTGTCGAAACTTAAAGTTTCCGATTTGTGTTCTTCAAAAGAAACACATAACCATAACGTGATGCCACATCCATTAAGGTCACGAAATATTCATGTTCACATCTAGTCTAGCAAGATATGGGCCCACTAACTTCACCATGAATAAGGCTAACAGATCGGTGGCCCTTATACTATTACCAAGTAATAGTATTTTAGGTACTTTACCTAATAAACTAGATTCGCAGACCTTTTTGAATAGTCAAATCAGTCCTAGTACCCACTCTTCAAAAGTGTGGATATACGAGTCTCGTTAATTGTGTCCTAGACAACAATGCCACAAATAAGTCTCTATTGATCAAATCAATTTGAGCTATTTATTTGTCATTTTTATATGTTTGAGATTTTATTATATTCAAAATATAAATTATGTTATTCACATCTAATGTGTTTATCTCAGTATCATCTTTATATAATAAAACACTTTAGTGTTCTAGAATATAAAGGTTTATCCGCAACGGATTAAACACTGATATATAGATAATGTCTCTAGTCAAACTAGTTACATTATAACAGTTCCTAATTTAAGTACATACCCAAATGGTAGTTCCTAAACTTAGGTATCTACGGTCGAAACATCGACTTTCGTCCCGTTTCCGATTTGTAGAGAAATCTCGGCTTGAAGTCAGTATCCAGCTCATAGCGGATTCTGAACATCAATACATATATTTATGTACTGTACCACACTAAGTATTTAAAATCCAATTTCAATACTAGTAGTGAACATAACTTTGACAAATATTTTAAAGTCAGAGCCTCGCCCTTTCTTTAATTCCTTCGTGTCTGCCATATCCAAATGTTAGTCACTTTGGGATATGTCAATTATCTTTTCAATATTTCACAAACATTTGGCCAAGCCTTGGGTTTTAGAATATCGAAATGATGTGCACCTTTGTGCAACATGCCCAATTGCAAACTTTGACTTTATCTCCACTAGAAAGTCAAATCAATTATCTAAGAATTATAAATTGCAATTTTAATACCTTTTAAATCTAAAGATAGATTTATTGACAAGTATATTAAATTAAGCACTAAAGTCATCATCACATAAATCTTCCAAAGATTTTATGCTCTACTTATTTGCTTAATTATGGGCTTAGATATAACAAGTTATTTTATCCAATAAAGTAACCTATTATTAATTCCCAATGAAAATTAAATCATTTAAAACATTTAATCCAAGGATGATATATTTTAAATATTCAACTTTTCAATTCTTTCTTGATTTCATAGTCCAACTATTTAATCAATTTAATAAGGTACTATTTATTATAATGATTACAATAATCCAATTATTTAATCAACTATAATTTTAATTCAATTATATTGATTACTATAATCTAATTATAAAATCAACTATATATCGAATGAGTTTGTATATAGTCCAACTATATATATATTTAAAACAACATAAAATATTAGTCCAACTAATACTTTTGATTAATATGACGAGTAAAATATAGATGAGCGCGTTTAGCGAGTATTCGAACGAATGTTGCAAATTCAATACTTGCCTCCCATTATTTTTCATCGAGCCTCTAACCCTCTGTCGAGTACTCGGGAAACCGTGTTTCCTAGTGGGCTAGGATCCCGTTAAATATCACAAAATCTTGACTTTGGCCAACAAATTGTATGATAATTAACTAGGTAGATCTCGAAGATCAATTGGATCTCATCCAACTCCTAGATCCAGTAGGTGGACATCCAAGTCCCAAACATATATCTAATATATGCATATATATCGAATATATACCCTAACCTTTTTCCTCTGAATCAACTAGGCCTTGGCTTTGGCACAACAAACCTAGTGATCCCAGTCAAGCGCGGACCCATTGACATGGAAGCTTCGTAATCAATGTCAATGGACAAGAAGTGGTCTTGACTTTGGCCAACAAACCACAACTTGGACACGACACCGATATGGAACAAAGCCTCGTGATTAAAACACATCTTTGACGGACAAGGGCTTGACTTTGGCCAACAACCCCTGCCAATCTCGATCTTGAGCAAGAATCACTCAATGGAAGGAAAATAAACGCTTGATATTTAACGAGGGTTTTTCGCGTGCAAATTGGCTACCAATTTAATTATCTTTATTAAGGTCTCATCATCATACACCCTTAACATGCATTCTAAATACATAATAAAGCGAGTATGAAAATAAATAATAATGATATGCGGATGGATACTTTACATTGATCCTAGATCAAATCTCTCACTTTCTTACTCAAGCTAGCACTTGTATTACTTCTACACCTACGTTACACTACACTTCTAAAGAAACCTAATTTACATGGAGGGGAATAGGTGAGAAGAGAATACAAAGAGAATGAAGGTGATAAGGCTGGACACGCAGGTCCAATTTAATAAATCGAATTTATTACAACAATTCTAAAATTGCCCCACCCGACTAATATCCATCCGATATACATTATTCATACAACACAACCACGTATTCACACACATAAGCATGCTATCAATCAATCTAATCAAATTAATTAATCTGATAATTAAGTGATCATCCAATGTTCAAACAACGATTTGATTTTGTTCGAGTCAAACTCGTTTTTGCGAATAAGTACTTAAAGTACGAATTCATGAATTAAATTAAACTACATCATTAAATCTAATTTAACATGTATTTAATACTAATTCACTATTCAATTCCAAATTAAATATTACACTTTTATTTAATAAACCTTTTACGATTTAATTCCAAATTTAATCGTAAAGCGTCTCAAAGACCGATTAACGTCCAACGTCAATTCAATTAAGGTCCAATGGGCTTTTAATTGATTTCTTAAGGCGTGGACTTTTGGTCAACTCGGGTCAAACCGATAACCAAAGTCCAATCCGGGATTTACCCCATAAGCCATAAATCAATCTTGGCCCATTAGGCCCAATTAAACTTTAAAGGTTCATTAAGTCGCATTTGGGCTTAACGTAAGTGGCTTTGGGCCCAATTGGATCCAATCCATTTGGCCTAAACCCAACTTGATAAAATCAAGCCCAATAAGCCCAATTACAACATTAAAGTCCAATTTCCAAAATTAGGCCCAATTAATTAAATATACAAAATCCAATTTCATATTCAATTAACCTAAAGTGTATACATGATTAATCAACTAAATCAATATTTCTAAAACACCATATTAGTCCAATTAATCATGCTCATTATCATTATCATATGTCCAACACATAAATGAAAAAATCAAACAAACCCATTACATGCTTTAATGCTCTCGGCCAAAGGATGGTTTTGTGTCCGATTTGGTTTCAATCCAATCGAACCCACAATCGACATTAAATCAACATCCTAAATGATTTCATACACATCCAATGTCATAAAATCAAAATACCAAGACATTAGGACATAGTTACATTCGATTCGGCCAACATAAGATTTTGGGGTTTTTTGTCCAATTCAAGTACTATCCAATTGACCTCAAATTAACATCAAACATTATGATTCCAATTCATCTAATGAATCAAAAACAAAAATTTCCAAGAACCCAAAATCATCCACACATTCGGCCAAGATAACACATTTGGGGAAAATTGTTATAAACACTTTTTCTTGAAATTGATCAAATCAATCTTCAATATTACATATACTAAGCATGCTCAATCATCCAATTTTATTAAATCATGCTCAAATACAAAATACCCAATTTTAAGCCCTACAATTTCATGCTTGAACCTATAGCTCTTGATGCCATTGTTGGTTATTATCTAGGTCCCAAGATCAAATAAGACATGAAATTAATGAGTGAATACACCAACGAAGATAGCGGAATACTTACATCGGTCGGTTGAGTCGATTTGAAGACGAATCAAGGCCAAAAAGCCACTGCCATAGGTGCACAAATGATGCAGTTCACTGCCTCCAAAAATAGAATTTTGAGCTGAGAAACGGAGCTCCAAGCCTCGTCCGACGGATCCCGGCTCATGGGTGAACCTCCCTACCACCTTCGCAAGACTCGTAAGTGTGCTAGCACTTGCGGTTTTTGCCACAAAAACCCAACTCTTGCTTCCCTTATTCACGCCATTTTGGCTTCAAAAACCAGTGAGCATTTTCATGCTTTGGGCGTGAACCATGAGAGAAAGAAATGAGAGATAAAAAGTGTATTAAGTGTTTTGCATTTGCAATTCAAGTATATCTTATACACTTTTGTGAATTTCAAATGAATTTCACTTGAATTTGCATTTAAAAGGTCAAACAATAAAGGCAAACACTATGCACATCATGTCCATCACTATTCACATCAACTTTATTAAAGTGACATGTTGTCAAGTCACATCACTCAAAGTGACAAGTGATTTGACGCTTGATGCGACTAATGATTTGACGCTTGATGCGACTTGCGAAGCCGCACTCGAATTCGAAATACGAATGCGCTCGCAATCACATTCGGGCTCGGGTTCGCTAATTCCAAATTAACGATTTTTCCGTCGCGTCGTAATTAAATGATTACGCCTAGCGAATTCACTATTCACGTCGCTAACGAATTAATTCTAAATTAATTCGTTCGCCCGAATTAAAATCTAATTTTAATTCCGCGTCGAAATCTAATTTCGTTTAATATATCGAATATATTAATTTAATCGATTAATTCCAAATTAATCGTTATCTCTCTCTAGACGATATTTTATCCTAGATAAAATATCTCCGTAATTAATCCTAGATTAATTTTCTCTCTCTTCTATATAATCCCAGATTATTTAAGAGTGCGAGTTATGCGTCATCGGTGGATTATCTGGAAGCGACCCATGAGATCCTCGGCTAAGTTGGCAGTAAATACGGTCGTCGGAGTATCCGAATCACGTATGTACCATGTACTACGTTCTACCGATTTACGAGACAAGGTCGACTCCTAGCAAAGCACCAAGTCTACCCAATTCTCCGGACATATCCATTTAAGAATATTAAGATCTGTATCAAGCGTAGTATACCATTGTATTGTGCATATCGGCCCAGTATCGGATAGTCACGTGCTAGGGCTGGGGCTGGATAAGTGTCTGCCCCGTCCGAAACACATATCGGATGTCTGGTAACATAGTCTCTATAATCGGATATTCATGACCTGGTCACAATATCCGATTGGATGCGCATCACTCAAGATCACTAGTACCGTATCCTGCGTGACATCATCTCCACTATGACTGAAGTGATACTTCCGTCTCGACATCACACCCAATACACTACGACTCTCTGATAAACCCAGAAGTGGTGTACGCAGAACCGTTAAAGCCCTGTACCACCAAGACCAAAGTCTATCGATTATCATAAGTATTAGCGATGTAAGTCTCAGGTTAAGACTATACACACCTACCTTGATTTCGGCCTCCCATAGACACATAGTCATAATACCAATGGGATTCCGAGGGGTCTATCCAGAGCGAAGCTGTTTCCCGTACCATCGGTGAAACACGACCTCCTATCGCACTTGCATAAGTATCCGATACTTATATATATGAGAACTATGCCGTTGTGCCCTCACAACGCACACAAGTGCAATACTAGCCTATTCTGCATTATCGATGTACAGTCTCGATAATACTCCGGCTAGGGATATTTAATGATTAAACCTTCGGGGACTGATACTGTCTTATATCATTCTCAATCCAGGAACTAATCATAGGGACCTCTCTTCATTTATATATCTATGGTGATCTAATCATAAATGATGAGAGTGCAATTTCCTTGTCACATAGTTAATTTGCTACAATAACACAATGATCTGTGCAAATAGTGACGCTATGGGTCATATTATCCCTGATGAACTGTTTGTGTTCCGTGAAGGAGTCGGTGCCTGGAACAGTATTACTCCGATTTTCATCAAGTTTTACTTTCCTCCCGCTTACCACTGCATATAGGAATTCCTCTTAGAAAAACTCTGCATGGAGAGCAACAATTAAATTGTTCTCTTGTGAGATGTATAAGTACTATACTTTGGTTTCCTTAGGATAACCAATTAAAAATAGGCACTTATCCGATTTGGGTTCTAGTTTGGTATCATCCAAACGTATGCCCAGCATTCTCAAATCTTTAGGAATGAGAAACCCAGTTTCTCCCTGTCCATATCTAATATGAAGTATGTCGAATAGATTTTACGAAACCTCATTCAAAATAAGTACTGCACTGTTTAATGCGTATCCTCATAAGGAGATTGGTAGCTCAGAGCGACTCATATGTTTAAGTATTGTCCATCATGGTCTGACCGTAATGTTCTAATACTTTACCGGTCTATTTTCTTACTTCGTGTTGAAACTCTATGAATTACTCAAAAGTTTCTAACTTGTGTTTCATAAGATATACATAACTGTAACGCGATGCCACATCCATAGAGGTTACGAAGCATTCATATCCACCTCTAGCCTAGCTAGATATGGGCCCACTTACGTCACTATGAACGTGGGCTAACAGATCGGTGTCACTTGCACTTTTACCAAGTAAAATGTGTTTTATGCACTTTGCCTAATTAAACTAGATTTGTAGACATCATTTGAATTAGAATCAAATCCGTCCAAGTATCCACTCTTCGAAAGTGTGGATATACGAGTCTTGTTAATGCATCCCAGATGACAATGCCACAAATAAGTCTCATTAAATCACTCAATTTGAGCTATTTGTTTGTCATGTTATATGTTTGAGATTCATTTATATTCCAAATATAAATACTGTTATTCACATCTAATGTGTATATCTCAATATCATCTTTATAAACAAAAAACACCCGGTGTTTCAGACTATAAAGGTATACCCGAAACGGGTTAAACTAGATACAGAGATAATGTTCCTAGTCAAACTAGATACATTATAACAGTTTCCTAGTTTAAGTACATGCCGAAAGGGCAGTTCCAAAACTTAGGTTCCTACGGCCAAAACAGCGACTCTCGTCCTATTTTCGACTTGTAGGTCGATCCCATCTGAAGCCAGTTTCCTGCTTATCAGCAGATCCCGTACATTAGTACATAAATTCATGTATCACATCTAGTATCAAAATCCAATTTTAAAACCAGTAGTGAACATGTTTATAACTAACATTCTTGAAGCCGGAACCTTGTCTCGCCTTCACTTCCTTCATGTCTGCCTTGTCCATACGGAAATCACACTTCTAGTGACCCCGTTTGCCACAGTTGTTGGGGTTGGTGCTCAGAGCGCCAATCCGGATCGTATTTATGTCAAATTCATGAATACGAACATCCCATTTTCCATAAATTACTTATTTATGGTTGCACCTCTTGTTTTTTATATACGTATTTGATCTGATTACGATTAGATTGAAACTAAATGTTGTTTGGTGATATGTATATATTAAAAAAAAGGCCCGATGATATATAATGCAGTACACAGTTACAAAGCTAGTTTGTAATTGACATTGGGAAGTGTCACTGCTAAATGTATATTATCAAATATAGTTCCTGGTCAAGATTCACTAACACGGGTCGGTTAGTCAAATCTGTTGAGACCAGTACATGTCGTATATCGAGACTTGGTCCGATGGTTTATCCCAATGAACCATTAGTCTAGGGAGACTCGTATAAACGTTTAGGTGTTTATAGTGGATAAACACTGAACGAGTTATCGAAGATTCTTAATGGATGGTACACCAACGTCAATAAGAATCTTCTCGGTTGAGTAACATAGTGGTCCTTCAACTTGAGATACCACTGTGGATGTATGAGACATCATCCATACTTAGATGACAGTCACGTCACCGATCTATTTAGATCAGACCTCCACCTGTTCGTTGGGTGTGGATCGATCCTCAGGATATCCTGTGTGTATCAAGATAGGATCCGTCAGTTCTATGTACATAGCATAGGTAGTCCATATATGATTAGCAGTCTGTTAAATCTGTGGCCACAGTATACTTCAGAAGTAAGTTCCGAATGTTATTTAGAGATTGCTAATAGATACGTCGACGAGAGATAATACCTATAGAGATTTGACGTTTACATCATATCTCTGGTATTATCGGATACCTTTGACGGAGGGATTATATGTATGCAATGACCTCGACCTGTATGATTCGGCTAGTTTATCTGTGGTCGTCATATTTACGGGTGGGTAAATTATGGACACGAAATTGGATTTTATGACTGATATACCTTAATCTAGAGAGTCTCACTAATGAAATATACTCGTAGAGCACTAGGGCAACTTTTATGAATAATGTTGATTATTTATAAATCGTTTAAACGTTAAACGAAAAATACATGCGAACGGGCCGAACCGTCATTTCCTAATTAATGTGTATTTGTATTAATATATGATATTATAAAATACACATTAATAAATTATCAAATAAAGGTATTTGACATATATATCATTAATATATGTATTTGAAATATTTAAAGTAAATATAATACATATTTGAGATATTTGTATTTAATTAATTAATTAATTATTTAATTGTTAAATGATTAATATAATTAAAATATAAATATCTCATCAAATGATAAAGTTAGGAAATGATTATAAGTGTAAATGTTTGACTTTACATTAAAGGAAAAGGTTGTTCAAATGGAATTTGACTTCCTTGGATATTTGTTTAATTGTTAAAATTGAAAATATCATTTTTCCTTTTTTTATTTGTAATTTTCGGCCATTACTTATTAAATATAAGTGTTATATTTTTAAGTTGCCATTGTTGACTTGTTTAGAATCATTAAAGTGTAATGATAAAAGCAAAACAAGTTGAAACATTAAATGAAACAAAAGCAAAATATCTAGATATTTTATTTATTTCTCAAAAAATTCGGCCAAGGCTTATTTTGGAGGAGGTATATATTGTTTTGTTTCATTTTTAGGGTTTAACAAGTTCATTTGATACAAAATAAACATAAAAGAAGTTGAGAGAAAAGGCTTGGAGGCTAAAGAAAAAAGCTTGGAAAAATCTATTTTTGTAAGTTTTTCTTTAAAGTCTTACATAGAAAATGTTCTAATATGCTTAGCTTCATTTTGTGATTCTTTGATGTTATCTCTACTCTTATAGTTTGTGTTTTATGGGTGTGAACTTTGATTGAAAGATTGAAGCATGTAAGTAAGCTTGAAATTGTTTCAAAGCTTTACTTTTGATTTTTAGAAAATCAAGTTGCCATTCTAGAGTTGGTAAGCCACCCCTTGGTGACCTAGAATTGTTCTAGAGTTGTTTCAAAGTGGTGAGGCTAGATTGGTGAAGTATTGAATGGATTAAAGTGTTGGATTTTAAAGATTTGGTAAAATTGGACAATTTGATGAAATTGAAAAATTAGGGTTCATAACCTTCTCTAAATTTGGGGCTTTTCATATATGTGATGTATTATGGTATGAATATGATGCATGTAAAATTTTGGGTTAATTGGATTTGATCTTGGCTTGTTTTTGAACAAAAGGACCAAATTGCAAAAAACTTAAAATTGGGAGTGCTCTCGGCAATTTCAGAAAATTGGGGATTTATGTGAAATCTGATTTTGATGCATTAGATGTGTTGAAAAACATTTTAGAAATGATTTAGATTCATCCAAAATTATATTTGACAACTTTTGGACTAAAATGATAATTTACAAGTTTTGGGGCAATTCGGTAATTACCAAGAAATTTGATTCTTGTGTAATTTTTCAGAATTTGATAATTGGATAATTAAATAAATAAGTTTATTTAATTGATCCGAGAAAAATTTTGAAATCGGAAAATTTTGATTTTCCACTATTCTGCTGCGTTATTGATATTCCCCTTAAAACCCCTTCAAAATTGTATCAGAGCAGTCTGATTCTGGACACCCCGATATGATTAGCCCTTTAAATCTAGTGTTTGTTCTTTATTTACTTGATACATGCATGCTTTCATTTAATTTGATTAAATTTAAGTGTATGACGTTTTATGGAATATCCCCGCTTAATAAGGTTTTAAAGTAACTGGTATTTGGAATACTTGTTTCTTCTTGGTCCTTCTTGTCAATACGATTTATAAATATTTTTCCTTGAATACATCTGAGACCGTGCCTCTACTGTGAGGGTGTAGCCGATAGAGATTTATTTATACCGGATGTATATTAGATACTAGATAAATTCAAGCGAAGCGGAATCCTGAACGTGCCCTAGCTGTCAGGGTTACGCAAGTAACTTGAGTTTATCATTGACGAGTTTAACCTTGGTACGTCTCCTTGTGGGCCTGCCTTAGCAACGACAACGAGAAACGACCAGGACCGGAACCTCGGAGTCACTATTGAGTGATTGGCAATGAGTTGTCTACCTGTGAATATACGTAGGCGAGACTGTGCCTCTGCTGTGAGTCAAAATATATTCATGGGGTCCACTTCCCATTATGGAATTCGATTTTTATTATTGAATTCTCGTTGTTTTTCCGTTGGGGATTATGGTATTACGTAAAATAGTGGGAGGCACTGCTAAGTTTAAAATATTCCTAACTTAGGCAGTGTGTATTATTATGGAAATAGCCGCTTGTTTGTTTTCCTTAATCTATATTAGATAGAATTAAACTTTTAATTCACTGCACACATATTTTGATATGTTATCTGACTTGACTCTTGGTTGCAGTTATTCTAGAATAGGTTCGAATACTACTAGACTATGATATTAGATTGGTCTTAACCATCGGAACTATTGTTCCGATTTTCTTAAAAATTAAGATGGTTAATGACTTAGTTTCCAAGTCATGATAGATAATCTAGATAGATATCCCTTTTAGGATATAATACTTTAGAGAGAATAGTTTCTTATGCAGTAAGAATTGACTTGAATTAGTTCATGTCTCGAGATTCTTGACTGGTATTAAGAAACCCCATTAGGTATTTGTTTATCTAGTAATGACGTTTCTTAGCTTTAATGACCTTTAGAGGCAATGTGTCTCACATAATTTGCTATCAATTATTTACAATATTGTGAATAGTTGAATGCAAATAGTAAAGCTAAAGAAAGGAGATGCGTATAGTTGTGGATAGAAAATATCGATTTTCACAATACTACAACTATAGGTATTGGATATCAGATCTCACCTAGTTATTTAAAAATATTAGTTAACGATTGTTTTGATATTTGATATCGGAACTCGCGACTATTGGATAGTTCTTGTTCTTTATAAACAATTGTTATATATTTTAAATATAACTAGTAGTGTCATTGGCGTAGAGAAACATTAAGAAAAATTATTCGGTAAAGTAAATAATTTAGAACGGTGCTTTATGAGATTTTATCACTTGAGCATTGGATGCTTATTCCGTATGGTAAAGGATGGTTTGATATGAGATCACACCACATATCCTTATCCATTTAATGAATATTGTATTCGGGAAGGTGATTAAAATCTCATTTAACCAATGATTTGTCATTGGACCACCAGATTTATTAAACTGATACATTAGATGTATTAGTTTAATGAATTGTAATTTCTTAAGGTAGTTTTCTTTTTTTCGTAACTCAGTTTGATGAATTGTCATAACTTAGTTACGTGTTTCTCTGAAGAACACATATTGAACGTCTTGAAATGATCAAGAACTTTCAATCTGTTCTACTGAAACAGATTGAACATATTTGACTAATTCAAATATATTCAATCTGAAATTTTGAAAACGTGATCCTTAAAATTCATAACAAGTCTTTGATTTGTTCAAAGATATTTGATACGATCAAACATATGAATTTAAAGCAATTAGTTCTAAGGTTATTCAGTGAATATGATTCATATTTAATATTATTCTTCCACGATTCCATCTTGATGGAATTGAGTAGTGGGAGCAGTCGAATCTTATATGATTTGATTCATTTGATATTGAATGTTACCGAATTAGTTTCAATACTCTTGGGGTTATGCTCCAGTAACACTAGTTCATCTTTTTAATTTAGGTTCCATTAATTTCTACAATTACATATATGATATGTATGGGTAGAAAATCAGAATCTTGAAAAGTTTGAGATTTGAATATTTCTTTTATATAATAGTTATATAATGGAAATTACTTACACCTTGGAGGTATAAGTAAAAGTTTATCATTTATTTTATTTTATAGAATATTGTATTCTATTTGATAAAATATATTTCCTATGATTCTAAGTAATAAAATCGTTTTATCACTTGGTGTGTAACATCGGATGTTAACTATCTTAGAAAGACTTGACTTATTGAAGTCAAATATGAGAATGATAAATTATAAATAAAACTACGTAATTAATAAGATGAAACAACCCTTATACATCTTCCGTACAAGTCCAATAGGATAACATAATCATTTACGAGTATTTGATACTTAATGGTTCTGTTGTTTTCTTATTGAAGAAAATATATCCTATAACTTATAATGGAAGCGATATTTGATATCGATTCTGGAAGTTCACCATTGAACAATAGATCTAAGATTGTTCATAGCTTAATACGATCAAATTTTGAACTTGATTATGCTTTCATTATGAATTAGTTCATGATATGTGCTAATTGTTTGCGCAGCGAAAGCAGTGTGAGCTTATTAAAGGTTTGACATTTACAGTATGACAGTGATAGAAGTTATACTCAGCAATCTATTGTAGATTCTGAGGAAACTTGTCTCTAGTCACACTAATTGAACAATTAAAGATATATTGGTTAATGTTGATATTAAACTGTACATTTTAGCTAAAGAATGCAAAGTGGTGTTTTTGAATGACTTATTCAGATAAGAGATCAGTTGTGATTTCTTTGGTTGAAGAGTTCATTCTGGAATGGCCCTAGAGTTTGTGTTCTGCTAGTTTAGTGTGCTAGCTTATAGAGCCTATTGTAGACTCGGATAAGTCTTCCGGAAACCCGTATTCTCTATTTTTGATATCAGTTAGAATGTCTGATCTTGTCAAAGTATAGAGAATACATATGTGCTTGAAGGGTTAGTGAGAGCGTACAAACTACTTTCTAGTGTTATATATCCTAACAACATATCATTATTATAGTAATAATGAGATGTTTGTAAGGTAAAAGATTTAATTACTCCGTGAAAACAGTGTGAGTAGTCTCTGTTATATTTGATATAAATTTTTATATCAGATATAAAACTAAGAGACTTGTGAGATACTCCTATTAGTCGTGCATTAGATATGATCTAATAAAAGACACAACAAGGCTATCTGTATGACAGTTAGTATAAACTGTTTGACAGTTAATGTGTGTCTTGTATATAGTATTCATCTTTCGTAAATGCTGATTCCTTTTTCGAAAGAAATATTGATTAGAATGTCTAATCAATCTTATGTATCATTTGATGATGACATAATGAATATTTTCTTATGTGCGATTAAAGATATCGATTTAATCATAATTGTATGAGTTATTTTGATATCCTATAGACCATATGATGGATAATTGAAACACGTTCTTTGTGATCTTTGAGATATTAAGAACGAGTTTCTAATTCATGGAGAATACAGTCTGCAACCATGAGGGTCATATTAGTTTTGGGACTAATTATGACGTTAGACAGTCTACGTCATAAAGAGTCACAAAAGATGCAGTGGGAGTGTCATGAAGGATTATACTATTCAGTTGAATTAGATGCAACTTATGAAGTATTGACTTATGAAGTTGCATAGTGACTTTATAAATTAGAAGTTTTGTATTGTTGTTGTGCTTGCGGTTGTCTTCATAGTACTTTGGATTTGATCCCTAAATACTTTGACAACTCAGTAGTTGTAGCACAATATTGATGTAGCATCAGAGTCATATTAATGTATAATTTAGATTCTACAAAATATGAATGATGCTGACTATGGGAAACGATGGAGTTTGTTTGACAAACTCAATATGTAATAGTGGACCTACTTCTTGTTTCCTACCTCTTAAGTGCTAGGTGAGCTTTTGAGAGCCATGAGTATACGATACACATTGAGATGTGTATATGATACCATGGATTGGCACTAGAGCAAGTGGGAGAAATTGTTGGGGTTGGTGCCCAGATCGCCAATCCGGACCGTATTTATGTCTGATTCATGAATACGAACATCCCATTTTCTATAATAGTTCTTATTTATGGTTGCACCTCTTGTTTTTTATATACGTATTCGATCTGATTACGATTAGATTGAAACTAAATTTTGTTTAGTGATATGTATATATTAAACAAAGGCCCGATGATATATAATGCAGTACACAGTTACAAAGCTAGTTTGTAATTGACATTGGGAAGTGTCACTGCTAAATGTATATTATCAAATATAGTTCCTGGTCAAGATTCACTAACACGGGTCGGTTAGTCAAATCTGTTGAGACCAGTACATGTCGTATATCGAGACTTGGTCCGATGGTTTATCCCAATGAACCATTAGTCTAGGGAGACTCATATAGACGTGTAGGTGTTTATAGTGGATAATCACTGAACGAGTCACCGAAGATTCTTAATGGATGGTACACCAACGTCAATAAGAATCTTCTCGGGTTGAGTAGCATAGTGGTCATTCGACTTGAGATACCACTGTGGATGTATGAGACATCCTCCACACTTAGATGGCAGTCACGTCACCGGTCTATTTAGATCAGACCTCCGCCTGTTCGTTGGGTGTGGACCGATTCTCAGGATATCCTGTGTGTATCAAGATAGGATCCGTCAGTTCTGTGTACATAGCATAGGTAGTCCATATATGATTAGCAGTCTGTTAAATCTGTGGCCACATTATACTTCAGAAGTAATTCCGAATTTTATTTAGAGATTGCTAATAGATACGTCGACGAGATAATAACTATAGAGATTTGACGTTTACATCTATATCTCTGGTATTATCCGGATACCTGTGACGGAGGGATTATACATATGCAATGACCTCGACCTGTATGATTCAGCTAGTTTATCCGTGGTCGTCATAATTTACGGGTGGGTAATTATGGACACGAAATTGGATTTTGTGACGTATATACCTGAATCTAGAGAGTCTCACTAATGAAATATACTCGTAGAGCACTAGGGCAACTTTTATGAATAATGTTGATTATTTATAAATCGTTTAAACGTTAAACGAAAAATACATGCGAACGGGCCGAACCGTCATTTCCTAATTAATGTGTATTTGTATTAATATATGATATTATTAAATACACATTAATAAATTATCAAATAAAGGTATTTGACATATATATCATTAATATATGTATTTGAAATATTTAAAGTAAATATAATACATATATTGAGATATTTGTATTTAATTAATTATTTAATTATTTAATTGTTAAATGATTAATAATTAAAATATAAATATCTCATCAAATGATAAGTTAGGAAATGATTATAAGTGTAAATGTTTGACTTTACATTAAAGGAAAAGGTTGTCAAAGGAATTTGACTTCCTTGGATATTTGTTTTAATTGTTAAAATTGAAAATATCATTTTTCCTTTTTTTATTTGTAATTTTCGGCCATTACTTATTAAATATAAGTGTTATATTTTTTAAGTTGCCATTGTTGACTTGTTTAGAATCATTAAAGTGTAATGATAAAAGCAAAACAAGTTGATAAACCATTAAATGAAACAAAAGCAAAATATCTAGATATTTTATTTATTTCTCCCTAAAATTCGGCCAGGCTTATTTTGGAGGAGGTATATATTGTTTTGTTTCATTTTTAGGGTTTAACAAGTTCATTTGATACAAAATAAACATAAAAGAAGTTGAGAGAAAAGGCTTGGAGGCTAAAGAAGAAAGCTTGGAAAAATCTTGTTTTTGTAAGTTTTTCTTTAAAGTCTTCAACATAGAAAATATTTCTAATATGCTTAGCTTCATTTTTGATGCTTTGATGTTATCTCTACTCTTATAGTTTGTGTTTATATGGTTGTGAACTTTGATGAAGATTGAAGCATGTAAGTAAGCTTGAAATTGTTTCAAAGCTTTACTTTTGATTTTTAGAAAATCAAGTTGCCATTCTAGAGTTGGTAAGCCACTCCTTGGTGATCTAGAATTTTTCTAGAGTTGTTTCAAAGTGGTGAGGCTATATTGGTGAAGTATTGAATGGATTAAAGTGTTGGATTTTAAAGATTTGGTAAAATTGGACAATTTGATGAAATTGAAAAATTAGGGTTCATAACCTTCTCCAAATTTAGGGCTTTTCATATATGTGATGTATTATGGTATGAATATGATGCATGTAAAATTTTGGGTTAATTGGATTTGATCTTGGCTTGTTTTTGAACAAAAGGACCAAATTGCAAAAAATGAAAATTGGGGGTGCTCTCTGCAATTTCAGAAAAATTGGGGATTTATGTGAAATCTGATTTTGATGCATTAGATGTGTTGAAAAACATTTTAGAAATGATTTAAAATCATCCAAAATTGTATTTGACAACTTTGGACTAAAATGATAAATTTACAAAGTTTTGGGGCAATTCGGTAATTATCAAGAAATTTGATTTCTTGTGTAATTTTTCAGAATTTGATAATTGGATAATTAAATAAATAAGTTTATTTAATTGATCCGAGAAAAATTTTGAAATCGGAAAATTTTGATTTTCCACTATTCCACTGTGTTACTGATATTCCCCTTAAAAACCCCTTCAACAGTTTAGGCAGACAACATGAGATATGTCATTTTAAGAAGCGTTGGCTGTGCATAACGGATTGAGCACTAAAGTTATCATCACAATGAGTCTTCCTAAGCTCATGCTCTACTATACGCTCAACTCCGGGCTCATGCTCAAGAGGTTCTACTCCCAATCTGAAAATTAAAGCCGTTAAAGACATTTTCCCTAGGATTATGTCCTTTGACGCTAATCTTTCGGCCATCTTGATTGCTATAGTCCAACTATCCAATCAACGATTTAGGGTACAATTAAATGCAATGATTACTATAGTCTAACTATATAATCAACTACAATTTTTCGGTTACATTCAGATGTATTGATTACTATAATCCAATTATATAACCAACTACAAATGAAGTAGTTTGAATACAGTCCAACTGTTAAATTAAAACAACAATTGAATATTAGTCCAACTAATATATTTTATAATTAATGACGAAAAATGAAATGAGCGCGTATTGGCAAGTATCTAAACGAAATTGCAAATTTAATACTTGCTTCTCACTATTTTTCGGCGAGCCTCTAACCCTCTGTGGAGTACTCGGGAAACCTAGTTTCCTAGTGGGCTATGATTCCGTTAAATAACACACAATCTTGACTTTGGCCAACAAATTGTATGAAACTTAACTAGGTAAATCTCTAAGATCAATTGGATCTCATCCAATTCCTAGATCCGGTAGGTGGACCTCCAAGTCCGAAACATATATCCTATATATGCCAATATATCCAATATATTCCCTAACCTTTTCCTCTGAATCAACTAAGTCTTTGCTTTGGCACAACAAGCTTAATGATTCCAGTTAAGCGGGACCCATTGACTTTGGAAAGCTTCGTAATCGATGTCGATGGACAAGAAATGATCTTGACTTTGGCCAACAAATCACAACTTGGACAAGACATGCGATATGGAACAAAGCCTTCATGATTCAAACACATCCGCGATGGACAAAGGTCTTGACTTTGGCCAACAAACCAGTGTCAATCTTGGATCTTGAGAATGAATCACTCAATGGAAGGAAAACGCTTAATATTTATTGAGGGTTTTTCGCGTAAATTGGAAACTAATTTATTATCTTTGATTAGGTCTCATCATACACCCTTAAGCATGCATTCTAAAAGCATAATAAGGCGTGATAAAATTAATAATGATATGCGGATGGATATATAATACAATTTGTTCCTAGAACAAATCTCTCCCTTTCCTCTCTCCTGCTAGCACTATTCATCCTTCTACCCAATTACATAATACTTTTAAAGAAACCTCATTTACATTGAGGGGAATTAGTGAGAAGAGAAATACAATAAGAAAAGAGGTAATAGGCTGGACACGCAGGTCCAATTTAGTAAATTCTAATTTATTACAACAATTTCCAAAATTGCCCTCACTCTTCTAATATCCATCCGATATACATTATTCATACATACATCCAAGTATTCACACAAAGCATGTTATTCAATCAATCTAATCCAATTAATTAATCTTTGATTAATGACCATCCAATGTTCATACAACGATTTGATTTGCTCGAGTCAAACTCGTTTTGAGAATAAATACTCAAAGTAAGTATTCTTGAATTATATTGAACTATAATTTTAAATCCAATTTAAATTGTATCCAATACTAATTCATATTTAATTCCAAATTAAATAATTACACTTATTTATGTGTCTTAAAGACTTGGATTTCAAATCCAATCTTAATGGGTCTCAAAGGCCCAATTGGTATCCAATACTATTTAATTAAAGTCCAATGGGCTTTTAATTAATTCTTTAGGCTTGGGCTTTCGGCCAAAATGGATCTAACCCATAATGCCTAGGCCCATTAGAAATCACCATATGCCATAGAATCAATTTTGGCCCATTAGGCCCAATTAAATTACTAAAGGCTCAATAGTTATATTTTGGACTTTATGGAAATGGTTTAGGCCCAAATATAATCCAAGACTAAAATTTGGCCCAACCAAATCCATTAGCCCAAATACAACAATTAAATTAATATAACATTCCAAATTATATATTAATTCAATTAAAGTGCAGTCACCATAATTAATTAATTAATCTAATGTTTTCAAAATATTAATTTAATCTAATTAATCATGCATAATTCCCAAATTCATGTCCAACTCAAAATTGGGGCAAAATCAATCTTTAACATGCTTCAAACTCACGGCAAAGGCATACAAAATCATTCAATTTGATTTCAATCCAATTTAAATCAACATTTAATATTTCTATCATGCCATCAAAACATCCAATATGTCAAATTTCAAAAAATTTCCTTGAGCTTCTAGGTCCATAACTTTCGGCCAAGGGTTGCAATTTGGGGAAAATTAATCCTATCAATTTTTCACAAAATTAAGGATGCACAAATCCAATTCATCATCATTCAAACACAACCCATCAACCAATTTAGGAAAATCAAGCTCCAAACATAAAAATCCCAAATTAAAGTTTAGAACCCTAGATTTTCAAATCACGCTTAGAGATCCCGTGGCATGTCTATGACACTAACAATGATATCAGAGCAGAATAAACTTACATTGATCGGCTTTGACTTTCAAAACTTTTCATGGATGTTGAAGCTTCCAAGCCCTCATTGTGGTTCCAAACTCAATCCAAACTCATGGGTGAGTATCCCTATCACCTTCATTTGACTCCCTTATGTGCTAGCAAGAACAAATGGAACAAATTTTATCTCCCTAGGAGAAACAAATTTGCCCGAGAGAGAAGGAAACAATCGGCCAGGTTGAATAAGGGCATTCGGCAAAAAAAAAAAAATGAAATGGACAGAGGGCATTTGCCCTTTTTGCATTTTCAAAAAATGCAGAGGCCATAGCATTTGCTTATTCGGCCATTTGCCAAATTCATCCAGAAGCAATTTCCTTCTTTTCGGCCAACAAAATTAGAAAGACAGAGAGCTGCTTTATTTTCTTTCATTCGGCCATACTAAGAGAAAAGTCAAAGGCTATTGCCTTTTGTAACTTTTGGCCTCATTTTCAAAAAGAATGTCAGAGAGTTGTTGCCCTTTTATTTAATTCTCAATTTTGAATTGAATGAAGCTGCTGGCATTTTCGGCCAAAGGTAGAGAAAAATTAAAGAATTTCAAAATTCATTTATTAATTATGTTATGTATATCAAATCCAATTTATTATATTACCAACCACTTATATCAATTCTCAAAAGTCATGGGTCCCACCCATTTAATTCAAAATTTTGTTGGCTTACACAACACACTTTGGGCTCGGGTTCGTTTAATCCGATTAAACGAATTTTCCGTCGCGATATAATTAAATCCAATTTAATTAAATAATAATACCCAGTAAAATTATTACGAAAATCGATCTCGAATTAATTCTAAATTAATTCGTTTGCTAAAATTAAAATCCAATTTAATTTCGCGTTGAAATCCGATTTCAATTAATATATCTAATATATTATTTAGCCCAATTAAATAAATTAAATAGTAAAATCTAATTTAACTATTAAATTTATTTTACCGATTAATTCCAAATTAATCGCGTTCTCTCCTCTCGACGAATTTAATCCCAGATAAATTCTCGACGCAATTAATCCAGATTAATTCTTTCTCTGATAATTAATCCCAGATTAATTCTTACCGTAATTAATCCCAGATTAATTTTCTCTCTCTAAATTAATCACAGATTAATATTGTTCGTGTCAAACATCATCGGTGATTCTTTGGGATGCGACCCAAGAGATCCCTGGATATGTTGGCAGTAAATATGGTCATCGGACTATCCGAACATGTACGTACCCGGTACCACGTACTTGCCGATTTACAAGACATGATTGGCTTCTAGCAAAACACCGTGTCTACCCAATTCTCTAGAAATATTCTGCTACGGAATATATGATCTTTGTCAGGCGTAGTATACGTAGTATTGCGTATTACGATCCAGTATCGGATGTCACATGCAAGGCCTGGGGCTGGAGTTGTGTCTGCCCCGTACGAAGCATATAGCGGATCACAAGCAACTAGTCTCTTTATGATCGGAAGTCATGACCTAGTCATACTTCCTCGATGGCTATAGCACTTAGAGTACCAGTTCTGTATCCCTGCGTGATCATCATCTCCATATGACTGAAGTGATACTTCCGTCTTGACATTACACCCAATACATTACGATTCTCAGTATACCCAGAAGAGGCGTACATAGAACCTGTTAAAGCCCTTGACGACCAAAACCATAGTATATTGATTGTCGCAAGTATTAGCGATGCAAGTCTCAGGTTAAGACCAAATACACCTACTCTGATTCGGATTCCTATAGACACATAGTCATACTACCAATGGGATTCCGAGGGGTCTATCCAGAGCGAAGCTGTTTCCGTACCATCGGTAAACAGAACCTCCTATTACACTTGCATGAGTATCCAATACCCAAATATATGAGAACTATGCCGTTACGCTTCCATAACACGCACAAGTGTATTACTAGCATATTTCGCATTATCAATGTCCAGTCTCGATAATACTACGACTAGGGATATTTAATGATTAAACCTTTGTGGATTAATACTGTCTCATATCTTATTAATCCCGAACTAATCATAAGGACTTTTATCATTTATATATCCAGGTAATCCAATTACAAATGATAAAAGATCAATTTCCTTTTTCACATAGTTAATTTGTATAACAACACCATGTTCTGTACAAATAGTGATGCTATGGGTCATAATTATCCAACATGTACTATTTATCACATCAAGTCTGAAACTTTCCTCCTTCTCGTCATGCGGGAAATTCATGGCTTTAAGAACATTGAATGTTACTTCTTGGTGTTGTACCCTCATGGTTAGTTCTTATTTTTGAACATCAATAATGGTTCGACCTGTAGCCAAGAATGGTCTCCCGATGATGATCGGCACGTCTTCGTCTTCCTCCATATCAAGGACAATAAAATCTGCTGGGAAAATGAATTTGTCAACTTTCACCAGCACATCTTCAACTACACCTCTCGGAAATACGAGCGTTCTATCAGCAAGTTGTAGAGAGACTGAGGTGGGCATTGTTTCTCCAATTTGCAATTTCCTAAAAATAGAAAAAGGCATCAAATTAACACTCGCACCTAAATCACACAAAGCCATACAGAAGTCGTGTTCTCCTATGGTGCAAGGAACAGTGAGACTGCCAGGATCTTTCAATTTTGGGGGAAGTTTCCTCTAAATGATAGCGCTGCATTCTTCTGATAATGCTACTGTCTCGTAATCTCCCAATCTTCGCTTTCGTGAAAGAATGTATTTCATGAATTTGGGATAGCTGGGCATTTGTTCCAACGTTTCTGCAAAAGGAATGTTGATATGCAGCTTTTTCAAGATCTCTAGGAATCGAGAAAATTTCTTGTTTAGTTTATTCTTCTTGAGACGATGTGGAAAAGATAGAGGTATATTGATTCTTTCTCGATTTTTTTCCTTTGTTTCTTTTTCCTCCATTTGTGGAACTACTTCCCTACTTTCTTTTAGAACTTTCTCACCAGTTGTTTTGACTCCGACATCTTTGTTGATTTCAGTACCGCTTTTAACATGATGTCATGATATTGCTCCTTTCCCATGTTCCTTGGATTTAGTTCTGTGTTGCTGGGAAGATTAACTGGCGGTCTATAACTCTGAGCATTAGCCAGTTGTCCAATTTGATTCTCCAGTGCTTTAATAGAAGCAGATTGACTTTAAATTAATGCTGTTTGGGATTGAAACAAAGCATCATACCTAGCTGCTTGAGAGTCGTGTTTTGCTTCTATCTTTTTCAAGTGGGTCAGCACTTCTGTTATTCCTGTTTCTTTGTCATACTCCTGGCTTTTGTTTTGCTGTTGGAATCCGGGTGGTGGATTTTTCATTTGCCCTGAATTGTTGTTCCATGAAAAATTGGGATGATTCCTCCACCTTGGATTATAGGTGTTGGAATATGGATTATTCCCATGTCTGTTGAAATTGTTGACGTAATTCATCGTTTCTTTATGTTGGTTTGGCTCTGGTGCTCCTCCATATGGTGAACTTGTGGCTCTGACGATTTTACAACTTGCGTGCTAAGTGTTTCCAGGCTTTTGCACATTTTCTCCAACTTAGTATTCACTGCTGAGTTAGCTCCAACTTCATAAATTCCTGCAATTCGTTGAATCATGCTCATTTCTGTTGGCCACAAGGAATTATTATTAGCCATTTCTTCGATTAAGTCCCAGACTTGATCTTCTTTTTTTGCCATCAAAGCTCCTCCAGCAGCAGCATCAATTGTGGTTCTCATTATTCCAGAAAGTCCATTATAGAAAGTTTGGACTTGAAGCCACTTTGGAATCTAATGGTGAAGACATTTTCGGAGCAAATCTTTGAATCTTTCCCAAGCTTCGGAGAGGGATTCTGAATCTTGCTGCACAAAAGATGTAAATTCATTCCTCAACTTTGTTGTTCTGGCTGATGGAAAGTACTTTGCAAGGAATTTGGTGGCTAGAGTGTTCCAAGTTGTGATGGAACCTGCTGGTAGTGAATGTAGCCAAGCTTTTGCTCTGTCTTTCAAAGAATATGGAAAAACTCGCAGTCTCATTGCTTCTTCAGCTGCTCGATTGTAATTGAAAGTACCGTAAACTTCCAGGAAGTTGCTAATGTGGGCATTAAGATCTTCAGTTGCGTTCCCCCCGAACTGAACTGACTGCTGAATCATCTGAATGCATGTTTTGATGTCACACGCATTTGCTGATAAGGGAGGAAGTACAATACAGGAAATGAAGCCGTCAACCACCGGAATGGTTCTGTCTCGAATGGGAATTGGTGGTGCAACTTCCAACGGTTCAGGTTCCATATTAACGATTGTTTCTCGGTCTTCTCGCCTTTCCCTTCTTAATTGTCTGATGGTTCCTTCAATTTCTGGGTCAAGCGGTCGGAGTTCAAAGCTTCTGGTTCGTCTCATGTAGTGTTTTAGAACCTGAAACACAAGAAAACAAAAATAATAAGTAAAAAGAAAATTAGATATAAGTAAAGGTATCTAACCCCAAAATTAATAGTGAAAGATAAATAAGTCCCCGGCAACGGCGTCAAAAACTTGACCAGTGCGTAATCACACGCGTATAACGCAAACGCACGTATCGTTCAAGTAGTATAAAAAGTATCGATCCCACGAGGACTTAAAACCTTTTGTTTTTAATTTATGAAGTCAAATTCTTACGAGTATCTAAAGGATTGATTGTTTGATTGGGTGATGACTATAAACTTAAAATAGAAAATAAAATTGTGCAAAAGGAAATTGAGGAAAATTCAATATTATTAAACTATCCAGGGTTGGGAATCTTTCCAATATCTTTTTAAACGATGAAGTGGTTATTTTACGTTTGTGTAATATATCGGTTTATTAACTTGGAACACGAAATTATGCAAAAGCATCTTCCGATGGTCAGATACAAATATCCAGTATAACTTAATTAATCATATTCCTATGTCAACCAAGTTATCTGAATTCATTAAGATTAAGTTCCAATTATGGCTACCCCCGCCCGACAGGTATATTCCTATCCTGTAAGGAAATTTATTAAAAAGTTATCTATCCTCAAGGAAGATCGTGGGCTATTGAGTCTAGGGTTTAAACCTAAAATCCATTTTCCAATTTCATTTCAAGTTTACCGAATCAATCTTATTAATGGCCAGTTAACAAGAAACATTAAGACTAAGGCTCAATAAATAAACTTTTATATTACCCAAACCATAAAATAACCCATTATTAATCGGTAATATTGGAATTCATCACAACCCCAGATAACTGACTTAGTTATGACACATATTTACGGGCCGTAAAAGTTTAAGTAAAATAAAAGAAATAAAGTAAATTGCTGGAAATTAAATACTGAAAACTAAATGACGGAAAGTAAATGCTGAAAATTAAATACTGAAAATTAAATGCTGAAAAGTAAATGCTGAAAGTAAATTGCTGAAAAGTAAATGCTGAAAATTAAATACTGAAAATTAAATGCTGAAAAGTAAATGCTGAAAATTAAATACTGAAAATTAAATGCTGAAAAGTAAATGCTGAAAGTAAATTGCTGAAAAGTAAATAAAGTAAAAGTACAATAAAAGAAACCGATGGGGGTTAGAGGATCCACTTTTATTACTACTATTTTAGATATCTCCCTTAATATAATATATTAACTTTGCGTGATAATTATCAACCAGCCATATAAGCGGTATCCTCATTAAGTCAAATTAAGAATTAATTACCAACCGACCAACCAGGCGGTATCCATGCTTAATCAGGTTAAAACCAATTTATAATTAATTACCAAACGACCAATATGGCGGTATCCTTATTAAGTCAGGTTTATTATATTATAATTAAGGAAGATTAATCTAAATATAAATAATAAAAGCCTTACATTTTACCCCAGCAAGGGGAGTTACCTCCTCATTGCTTGAAAAGTAAAAATTGAAAAAGTAAAGAAGGAAAGTATTGTGCGTAAAAGTAAATTGCAGAAAGTAAAAACTAAAAAGTAAAGAAAGTGCGAAAGCGGAAATTAATTACTGAAAGCTATAAATAAACAAACAAGATACAATCTTCTTAGTTATTCTTAAGGAATTTAAAAGAAGAAAGTATGCATTTACAAATGAAATGACTTGGTATTTATAGGCAAAATTTTGCCTCCACCAAATCCATTATTAATTGCTCCACCAAATCCATTATTAATTGCTCCACCAAATCCATTATTAATTACTATCATGTGTTGGTGGGAGCTTGACTATTTATATTGTTTATTTAGTTATTTTCTTTGAAAATGACTTTAATAATTACAAATTCGATAGATTCAGAATTCAAAATTATTTTGTTCTTCCAAGTTGTAGCTCTTTGAGTCTTCTTTAATCTGGAACTTGACTCAGCTCAATTTGATATCGGAGTAAAACGTTATGCCCAAAATACTACAGTTGTGCAAAATTAGAATTTCCGAAACTGCACTTCGTTAGAACGCCCTTTCAAGTTTCCAATCTCCAAAATTAATATGTCAAATCCAATTTTTACCCTTATTTGACCCACATTTCGTCCTAAATGATTTCATTGAGTCCCAATATTATTTTATCTGTAAAATAAACTAAAACACATCAAAACGTTCATCAAACCCGAGAAATTAAACAAAATATTAAGTAAAAGGGGCGGTAAATATTGATATATTTTCCACTCATCACTGGCTTACACACTCAATGCTCGTACGGGACTCATTACCTATTTTAGAATAGGTATGAGATGAATTTCTTCTGAACGGATTCCTAACCAGCTCGACTACTATACCACTAGAACATCAACCAATTAAACCTACAAACATACATATGTATCACGGCACATCAAACTCATCACACGACTTCTCATACAAAAGCACATCCATAAAAAACATTCTAAAATATGATTCAGAAACTCACATACAAGCATTTATTTCAAACATATGAATATACATCTTGTTACAAAATTCAAATGTCATGCCTTTAATAGTGCTTATAACATTTCTTTTATCGATCTAACATATTCCTTTCTGAATCTCTATTTAGGAATATTTGACATAGTGTCTTTACCAAATGGACATATCCATCCTATATACGTCTTAATATCATATGCATATACGAATACATACTCGTACACTTATAAATTTTCATAATCATTCACATACACAATTGTTGGGATTCTACGGTCTAACCGGGATCGTTTTAAGCAATGAAACACATGTGAATACAACAAGGAAGTTGTGGAATACTTACAATGAACGGTTGAGGCGATGCGATGAAGAACAAAAAAATTTTATGCCCTCCTTAGAAGCTCACGGCAGTGCAGATTTTTGGCCTCCATTTTGTTCCATTTTCGCTCATGGATGATCCACCAAGATCCAAGCTTTGTGTTGAAATTCCATGCTCACGGGTGCGGTTCCCTATCACATTCGCAAGACTCTGGAAGTGTGCTAGCACTTGGTAATTTTTGCCATAAAAATCACCTTGCTTCTCCTTGCCATTCACGGCAAAACCAGTGAAATAAGGAGAAGAATGCCCCTTGGGCGTGAGAGAGAAGAGAGGAATGAGAGAGTTAGATGTGTTAGGTTGTTGGAAACGTGTATCTAATACACAAAATATTGAATTCAAAATTCTTTTTCCAAAAATTTTTCTTTCCAAAAGTCAAAACAATAAAGCCAACAACCACTTCTATCAACTACCATCACTATTCACTCAATCAAGTGATAAGATGTCACATCAATCAAAGTGACAAGTGATTTGACGCTTGATGTGACTTGTGGGCCGCACTCGAATTTGAAATGCGAATGCGCCCGCAAACACTCCCGGGCTCGGGTTCGCTAATTCAAAATTAACGAATTTTCCGTTGCGACGAAATTAAATCTAATTTAATTAAATAACTTTGCCTAGCAAAATTACTATTCACATCGCTAACGAATTAATTCTAAATTAACTCGTTTTCCCGAATTAAAATCTAATTTCAATTCCGCGTCGAAATCCAATTTTGTATAATATATCGAATATATTAATTTTATCGATTAATTCCAAATTAATCGTTCTCTCTCTTTTAATTATAATATTTTATCCCAGATAAAATATCTCCGTAATTAATCCCAGATTAATTTTCTCTCTCTTCAATTAATCCCAGATTAATAAAGTGCGAGTCATACGTCATCGGTGAATCTTCGGGAAGCGACCCATGAGATCCCCGGATATGTTGGCAGTAAATCCGGTCGTCGGACTATCCGAACACGTAAGTACCTAGTACTACATTTTTTACCGATTTACAAGACAAGGTTGGCTTCTAGCAAAGCGCCATGCCTACCCAATTCTCCAGAAATATCCTTACAGGAATATGTGATCTATATCAGGCGTAGTATACGTAGTATTGCGTATTTCGATCCAGTATCGGATGTCACTTGCAAGGCCTGGGGCTGGAGATGTGTCTGCCCCGTACGAAACACATATCAGATCTCTGGTAACTAGTCTTTATAATCGGATAAACATGACCTAGTCATAATATCCCGATAGCTGCGGCATATAAGAGAACGAGTTTCGTATCCTACGTTATCATCATCTCTACTATGACTGGAGTGATACTTCCATCTCGACATCACACCCAATACACTACGATTCTCAATATACCCATAAGAGGCGTACACAGAACCTATTAAAGCCCTGGACGACCAAAACCAAAGTACATTGATTGTCGCAAGTATTAGCGGTGCAAGTCTCAGGTTAAGACCAAATACACCTACCCTGATTCGGACTTCCATAGACACATAGTCATACTACCAGTGGAATTCCGAGGGGTCTATCCAGAGCGAAGCTGTTTTCCGTATCATCGGTAAAACACAACCTCATATCACACTTGCATGAGTATCCTATACCCAGATATATGAGAACTTAGCCGTTATGCCCTCACAATGCGCACACATGTAATACTAGTCTTTTCCGCATTATCGATGTCCAATCTCGATAATACTCTGACTAGGGATATTTAATGATTAAACCTTCGTGGATTGATACTGTCTCATATCATCTCAATCCAGGAACTAATCATATGGACCTTTCATCATTTATACATCTTGGTGATCTAATCACAAATGATAAAAGAGCAATTTCCTTTGTCACATAGTTACTTTGTACAACAACACCATGATCTGTACAAATAGTGACGCTATGGGTCATAACTGTCCAACAATATCCCACTTGGCCTATAGCCAGTCACTCGAGTGTCCTACACCTGAACTATGTAAAGTTCGCTCAAATTTCTGCTGAGGAAAGGCTTTCGTCAGCGGATTTGCATGATTATCATCTGATGCGATTTATACGATCATCACATCGCCACGATGTATGATCCGAACGAATCAGATGAATATCGATGTATAAATCTGGATCGTTGATGAGACCATTAATTCTTTAGCCTGCGCTGTAGCCTAGCTCAGCTGCTAACAGAACTACTCCTAATCTGATTAGGATTATTATCAATCCAGAAGGCTTCTATTACTGCCTCAGCTGCAGCAATAATCCAATTTTGTTGTTTATTCGGTAACAGTATCTTGCTTGGAAGCTTTCCAGCTCACTGTTCCATTATTCAAACTCTATAGTACCGTTGTTACGACTTATAGTCGTTATTATCGGTTTGGAAACTTGCAGCAGTGTACCTAGTCACTTCAAGTTCTCCTTCTCCATAGTATAAGAAAGCATCTTTAGTTCCTCTAAGATACTCAAGGATGTTCTTAACATCAATCACTATCACTTGGATCGGCCCGATTGTGACTCAATATGCTCAAAGCGTATGAGACACCAGGTCGCGCACATTTTTCAATGTACGAGTTCTCGGAGAGTACTAACAACTTTAAATCTATCCCAGTAGATTTTTATTCCTAGAATAAAGGTTGTTTCTCCCAAGAATTCTACGAAGAATTTTCTTGAAAGCCAAGCTTTCACCGATTATATTATGGGAATATCATTTCCAAGAAATGATATGTCATCATTTTATAGGACAGTCACTTTCAGTGCGCTCTCACTAACCTCCTTATATACATAAGAATCATTTTCGTTTTGAATTAAATCATATACCATTATGATTACATCAAAGTGATAATTCCAAGAATGCAATACTTGCTTCAATCCATCCATGGATCGAGTTAACCCGCAAACCTTGTTTGCTTGTTTTGGTACGAAAAAATCTTCAGGATGTTGTAAACATCCTCCAAAGGGTTTCCGTCAAGGAAAGCGGTTTTGGCATTCAGCTGCTATATTTCATAGATGAAACATGCAGCTTCAGCAAGCATTAACCAAATGGATTTATGACCGGCGTAAACACACACGTATAACGCAAGCGCACGTATCGTTCAAGTAGTATAAAAATATCGATCCCACGAGGACATAATATCTAAACTATTAATTTTATGAGGTCAAATGATCACTAGTATCTAACAGGTTGTTTGATTGATTTGAAATGGTGACGATTCTAAATTTAAAGACAAGTAAATAAAATTGTTCGAAAGTAGGTTTCAAGAAAATTCAATATTAAAAACTATCTAGGGTTGTGATTTCTTCCAATATCATTTTAAAGATGAAGTGGTTATCTTAAAGTTGGGTAATATATTGATTTATTAACCTGGAACACTAAATTATGTGTAAGCCTCTGTCGATGGTCAGACACAAATACCCAGTTTAACCCAATTGAACTATATGTCTATGTCAACCAAATTATCTGGATTCATTAAGTTTAAGTTCCAATTATGGCTACCCCCGCCCGACATGTATATGTCTATCCTGTAAGGAAATCTATTAAAGGGTTATCTATCCTCAAGGAAGATCGTGAGCTATTGAGTCTAAGGCTGAAACCTAAAATCCCTATGTCTAGTTCATTTTAGATTTACCAGATCAATTTTATTAATGGCCATTTAATGAAAAAGCATTAAGATTAAGACTCAATAAATAAATCTTTATAATACCCAAACTATAATCTAACCCCTTATAAATCGGTGATATTAAAAGTCATCACAACCCCAGATAACTAATTTAGTTACAACACATAACTAGGGCTAGTAAAAACTTGAAAATAAAAGACATAAAGTAAAAATGCGGTAAAGTAAATTACAATAAAATAAAATGCTAAGGTAAAATGAATTACTTTTACTACTACTAATTTAGATATCTCCCATAATATAATATATAAACTTGTGATAACATTACCAACCAGCCATATAGGCGGTATCCTGATTAAGTCAAATTAAGTCCAACCAGCCATTAAGGCGGTAAAATGATTTGTCCATGAACCTGCCATATAGGCGGTAAGAAAGTTTAATTACCAACCGACCAATCTGGCGGTATCCTTGATTAGTCAGGTTTAAACCAGATTAAAAATGAATTACCAACCGACCAAGCTGGCGGTATCCTTTTTAAGTCAATATTTTAAATAGTGAATATATTATATTTAAGGGAGATTAATCTAAATAGCAATAGTAAAAGAATTGCCTTCCACCCTAGCTGGGGAAGTTACCTCCTCATGGTGAATAGTAAAAACTATAAAAAGTAAAAAAAGTAAATTACTATTATTACAAAACGTAATTAAAATTAATTACAAAACTAAAAACTAAAAGAAACTAGAGAGAGAAACTCCCTCTTTACATCAAAGAGATGAGAGAGAGTGGTACATCTGAAACTGAAATTTCGCGCTCTATTTATAGGCATCAGCAAGGGTCGCGTGTTACGATGCCCAGCTCGCATCGCGATGCCCGTTTTGGTCGTCATGGCAGCTTCTGGTTCATCGAGTGAGATTCTGGATAAGGTGATAAGGTGACACGTGGCAAGGTTGTTGGAGACTCAATTATTGTGACACGTGGCGGCTTCTGATTGGTCGGCTAGATTCTTATCCGCCACGTGTCAGATAGGGATAAGAGAGCCAATAATTGATGCTGACGTGGCGGTGACATGGCGGTGATGTGGCGACACGTGGCAAAGTGACCGTCGGCACCATAGAATTGCGACACGTGGGACTTCCTGATTGGCTGATGATGACATGGCGGTGATGTGGCATATTGACTCGGTCAACTGATGATGTGGCTAACAGGTGGAGTGACACATGGCGGCACATGGCGATGGTGACTGTCGGCACCGTAGGATGATGACACATGGCACGGCACATGTTAGCAGATCGGCTGTGATGGTGACACGTGGCACGTTAGCAAAGTCAAATTTTCTCAGATTTTGAACCGTTGACCCGGCGCACGTTAGCAGCTCTGGTGCATGTTACGCGATGCGACGCCTGGGGCTTGCGCGTCGCGACGCACTCAAATTACCAAAATGCCCTTTTTGTCAATTTTCAATGTTTTGCTCCAAATCACCTACAGAATGTCCTGAAACTTTATTTATCTACAAAATAACACAAAACACATCAAAATATTCATAAAACTCAAGAAACTATACCAAATATTAGGTTAAATGAGTGGGAATAGTGATAGATTTACCACTCATCACACCCCCAAACCTAACATTTTGCTAGTCCTCGAGCAAAACACAAAATAAAATAACATAAGTAAAATTTAACTAAGCCACTTTCGTAGGGATCACGGTTGCATTTAGCGTATGCAACAAGCCTTTAAACCCCTAGGTGTCCCTAGTGGACGAGTTGTAGTCTCGTGAGGGTTTACAGCAATGATACCCACAAACATTTTACAAAAGTAAAAAGGTAGTGAAACTAATGCACACAAAAGCAAAAAGACAAGCGAAAAGAGAATAAAGATGTTAGTGACTAATCAGGTGAAACTTCTACTCCAAGTTACTAGTTGTTTTGTTTCATTCTAAATTACTGAATAAGTAAATTCTCCGATTATATTTACCATTCTCCATATACACAGCCAACAAAATATTAAACAACTCATTTTTGCCCACAACAGTCATAAGTGCAGTTGATAAGAGAGTAATATTTTTGTCCTAAAGTTTTATCAGAATTCACACCTTTTTGCAGCAATGGAGTAATTTTTCTCATTTTTCTGATTTTTTTCTTTGATTTTTGATATTTTTTTTTATTTATATACAATATCTTCCGTCTATATAGCGAGTGTTTGGTCGGTGGCTCCCAAACCAGTTGGCTTTAGGGCACCAGATGTTAAGACACCCCTACGGACTTAATTACTCAGACTTCAGATATATATATATTTTTTGTAACATCTTTGATCCATGTAACGAGCTTTGGGCCAGTGACTCCCAAACCAATTGGTTTTAGGGCACTATGTGTTAAAACACCCTTACAGACTTAATAACTCGGATCTCATACATTTTTTTTTACTCCATTGCTTTTTGAGATGCTTCCTCCAATTAAACTAGAGCACTGAATATTACAAAATTTTCAATTATAGCTCATGTTTGTATGTTACTATGTATGTTGATAATACCTGTCAACTGAGCATATGAAGATCCATTTTAGTCTGTTTTATGGAGAATTTACAAATTAAATAATTTAAAAGGAAATAAACAAAAATTAACTTATTTCGAAAATAGGCTTGAGATACGTCTCAGGAGTGGAAACTCCTTACTCAGCTATCTCTTACCAATTTCACATTTTTAGTCAAAATAAAAACAAAAACGCAAAATATATTTTGTAATTTTTGAAAAATTTTCAATTTTTTTATATTTTTCGAAAAATTTTGAACTAAAAATAGAAACAACACATAACTAAAAACAAGGTACTGATCAACTAATTTCCTCCCCCAAACCTAAATGAGACATTGTCCCCAATGTGTTATATAGTAGAAGAAGAGTTAAGAAGGTCGTACCTGGTTAGCTGAAAATCTACGAAAAATTAAAGGTTAAGATCCAGATTAATCCGACGCCTCTTACCACGATTTTCCTCGGACCAATTTATCTTTGAAAGGATAGGGTCAACTTGTAGTTCATAGGCTAAGAGTTGGTCTATTAGATCCGGAGCAGTTCTGGCAGTAAAGAGTAGTTCTTTCAAAGGTTTTGACACGAACCCATTTATGCGGGCATTATCACGAAACACACAAAGAAAATCATAAAATCCATCAACATTGTACACCCAATTGGTTTCTGGTGTATGTTCAGGTTCGCCCAAGATAGCACAATAAAAATTCCTCCAATGTACCCAAGCCACCTGGCAAAGCAATAAAAGCATCAGCACGGTTAATCATTTCTACTAGTCGTTCAGACATACCTGGCACAATCAGTTCCTCTCCGTTTGATGGTTCAATAAGATTTGCCTCTGCCAAGGGTTTTGGGATGATTCCCAAAACATGACTGCCTCCTTCCTGTACGGCCTTTGAAATGATCCCCATTAGTCCAAGATTGCCCCCGCCATATATTAAGTGCATATTCCTTGCAGCTAAGACTCGACCCAATTCCTGTGCTGCTTCTACGTATTGTGGCTTAGTACCAACACTACTACCGCAAAACACACAGATTTTTCAACTCGTCTTCTCGAAGTGGCTTCCATTTTTATATGTATTTCTTTCTCAACTCTGGATGCCTTCAAAAGTGCAATGACGGCTGAATTTATAGTTCATTAAAAGGGTGAGTAAAAATAGCACAAGTATCTTCCAGAGGACGATTAGTAGCAAAATAGTAAAATAATATCGTGATAGTAAAAAAGGTCTGGATTATGTCGGAGAAAATAAAAGAATACAACAAAAAAAATTACAATTATTAAGAAAAGACAAAGAGATATAATATTTACAAGAAAAGTAACGGCTTGATTGATGTCTATGCATCAGAGACAAGCTTCCCATCTAATTTTCTTATAAATTGGCAAACAGGGTCTTTTTAAGTCAGATTCCCGAGACTTAACAGTTGTCTTTCCTTTTGGAATTGTGCATATAACATGCGAATTTCATGATACACACATCCACTGGGATGCGTCTCAAGAGTTTTAGATATGTCATCCAAAGACTCCTTACTCAAGCCATCCCTAATGAAGTTAATCTTATCTTCGCGGTTATCGGACACCATTCCTAAAGAACGACAACGAGTATTACAAAACATGTGAGCACATTTATAACAAACACACATTCTTTTGGCTCTTCTCTTTTTAGCATATGTGCTATTTCCTAAACCAGGCAGATGTGAAATAAAAGAGTCAGAAGACTCACCTGCCAATCGAACCCGTGCTTCAATTAACCAACGAATGTCAGTAGGAATACCTTTGATCATCAGTAGTCTCATTCGTTCCAAACGAGCTTTGTAAACTTTCATTAGAGATTTGTGAGGGAGAGAAGGAAATTGCTTGTGAAGTTTTGCGAGAACTTCTTCCATCCTGAAACGACTAACCTGTAAAAATTAAACACACAAAAATAAAACACACCATATCACAATATATACACAAATTGCATGGGTTGCCTCTCTGTGAGCGCTAAGTTTAAAGTCGTCGGCTAGACGAGACTTCTCGAATGTTAAGCTGGATCTGAAAGTGTAACACTTTCTTTTTGTCGCTCAAATGATTCTCCCCAGTAGTGCTTGACACGCTTGTTTTTAACCTTGAAAGTTTTGTTGGAGTCAGGATCATGTATCTCAACGGCTCTATCTGGTAAAACTTTGGTGATCACAAATGGACCTGACCACCGTGATTTTGGCTTCCATGGGAAGAATTTCACCCTTGATTTGTTTAACAGTACCTTCTACCCCGGTTCCAGTTGTATGCGCACTAAATTCTCATCATGTCTTTTCTTGCTCTTTTCTTTGTACAATTTGGCATCCTCAAAAGGCTGATTGTGAAATTCCTCCAATTCATTGAGCTGGTAGAAATTTTTCTCTTCTGTTGCTTGTAATGCAAGAATTGGCTTTTTCAGTGCAAAAGATGCTTTATCTTCAGGCTCCACAGGCGATTGACATGTTTTAAGTTTGTCAATAGAACTTTGCATTGCATTGGAGTTCTGAATGGTACTGTGTATCACATCAAGTTTGAAACATTCCTCATTCTTTTCATCATCTGGGAAATTCATGGCCTTGAAAACATTGAATGTTACTTCTTGGTCATGTACCCTCATGGTTAATTCTCTTTTTTGTACATCAATAATGGTTCGACCTGTGGCCAAGAATGGTCTCCCGATGATGATTGGCACGTCTGCGTCTTCCTCCATATCAAGGACAATAAAATCTGCTGGGAAAATGAATTTGTCAACCTTGACCAGCACATCCTCAACTACGCCTCTTGGAAATACGAGCGTTCTATCAGCAAGTTGTAGTGAGACTGAAGTTGGCATTGTTTCTCCAATCTGTAATTTCCTGAAAATAGAAAAAGGCATCAAGTTAACACTCACACCTAAATCACACAGAGCCTTACCGAAGACATGTTCTCCTATAGTGCAAGGAACAGTGAAACTGCCAGGATCTTTCAACTTTGGGGGAAGTTTCCTCTGAATGATAGCGCTGCATTCTTCTGATAATGCTACTGTCTCGTAATCTCCCAATCTCCGCTTTCGTGAAAGAATGTCTTTCATAATTTGGCATAGCTTGGCATTTGTTCCAACGCTTCTGCAAATGGAATGTTGATATGCAGCTTTTTGAAGATCTCCAGGAACCGAGAAATCTGCTTGTCCAATTTGTTCTTCTGAAGAGGTTGAGGAAAAGGTGGAGGTGGAATGATCTGTTCTTTTTCCTTTGCTTCTTTTTCCTCCATCTGTTGCTTTGTTTCTTTTGGAACTTCCTCAGCAGCTGTTTTGGCTCCAACATCTTTGTTGATTTCAGTACCGCTTTTTAATATGATGGCATGACATGCTTATTCCCAATGTTCCTTGGATTTGGCTCTGTGTTGTTAGGAAGGGTACATGTCGGTCTGTAACTCTGAGCATTTGCCAATTGTCCAATTTGATTCTCCAGTGCTTTAATAGAAGCAGATTGACTTTGAATTAATGCTGATTGGGATTGAAACATAGCATCATATCTTGCTGCTTGAGATTGAAACATAGTATCATATCTTGCTACTTGAGAGTCGTGTTTTGCTTCTATCTTTTTCAAGTGGGTCAACACTTCTGTTATTCCTGGTTCATTTGCCTGCTTCTGGCTTTTGTTATGTTGCTGGAATTCAGGTGGTGGATAGTTCTGCTGTTGGCCTGAATTGTTGCTCCATGAAAAATTGGGATGATTCCTCCACCATGGGTTGTAGGTGTTGGAATATTGATTGTTCCCTTGTCTGTTGAAATTGTTGACATAATTCACCGTCTCTTCAAGTTGGTTCGACTCTGGTGCTCCTCCATATGGTGAACTTGTGGATCCAGTGGTAAGAGTCTCCATGAATTTGCATATCTGATTTAGCTTGGCTTTGACTGCTGTATTGGCTCCACTTTCATAAATTCCTGCAATTCTTTGGATCATGCTCATTTCTGTTGGCCACAAGGAATTGTTGTTGGCTATTTATTCGATTAGGTCCCAGGCTTGATCTTCTCCTTTTTCCATTAAAACTCCTCCAGCAGCAGCATCGATTGTGGTTCTCATTATTCCAGAAAGTCCATTATAGAATGTTTGGACTTGAAGCCATTTTGGAATTTCATGGTGAGGACATTTCCGGAGCAAATCTTTGTACCTTTCCCAAGCTTCGCAGAGGGATTCTGAATCTTGTTGTACAAAGGATGTGATGTTATTCCTCAGCTTTCCGGTTCTAGCTGGTGGAAAGTACTTTGCAAGAAATTTGGTGGCTAAAGTGTTTCAAGTAGTGATAGAACCTGCTGGAAGTGAATGTAGCCAAGCTTTAGCTCTGTCTTTCAGGGAATATGGAAAAACTCATAGTCTCATTGCTTCTTCTGATGCTCTGTTGTAGTTGAAAGTGCCACAAACTTCCAGGAAGTTACTGATGTGGGCATTAGGATCTTCAGTTGCATTCCCCCCGAACTGAACTGACTGCTGAATCATCTGAATGCATGTTTTGATGTCACATGCATTTGCTGGTAAGGGAGGAAGTACAATACAGGAAATGAGTCTGTCAACCACCGGAATGGTTCTGTCTCGAATGGGAATTGGTGGTGCAACCTCCAAAGGTTCAGGTTCCATGTTTAGTAAAGCTTCTTGGCCTTCTCGCATTTCCCTTCTCAATTGTCTGATGGTTCTTTCAATTTATGGGTCAAGCGGTCGAAGTTCAAAGCTTCTGGTTCTTCTCATGTAGTTTCTGAGAACCTGAAACATAAGAAAACAAAAACAATAATAAAAAGAAATTAGATACAAGTAACGTATCTAACCTCACAACTAATAGTGAAAGATAAATAAGTCCCCGGCAACGGTGCCAAAAACTTGACCGGCGTAAACACACACGTATAACGCAAGCGCACGTATCGTTCAAGTAGTATAAAAATATCGATCCCACGAGGACTTAATATCTAAACTATTAATTTTATGAGGTCAAATGATCACTAGTATCTAACAGGTTGTTTGATTGATTTGAAATGGTGACGATTCTAAATTTAAAGACAAGTAAATAAAATTGTTCGAAAGTAGGTTTTAAGAAAATTCAATATTAAAAACTATCTAGGGTTGTGATTTCTTCCAATATCATTTTAAAGATGAAGTGGTTATCTTAAAGTTGGGTAATATATTGATTTATTAACTGGAACACTAAATTATGTGTAAGCCTCTGTCGATGGTCAGACACAAATACCCAGTTTAACACAATTGAACTATATGTCTATGTCAACCAAATTATCTGGATTCATTAAGTTTAAGTTCCAATTATGGCTACCCCCGCCCGACAGGTATATGTCTATCCTGTAAGGAAATCTATTAAATGGTTATCTATCCTCAAGGAAGATCGTGAGCTATTGAGTCTAAGGCTGAACCTTAAACCTAAATCTTATGTCTTGTTCATTTTAGATTTACCAGATCAATTTTATTAATGGCCAGTTAATGAAAAAGCATTAAGATTAAGACTCAATAAATAAATCTATATACCCAAACTATAATCTAACCCCTTATAAATCGGTGATATTAAAAGTCATCACAACCCCAGATAACTAATTTAGTTACAACACATAACTAGGGCTAGTAAAAACTTGAAAATAAAAGACATAAAGTAAAAATGCGGTAAAGTAAATTACAATAAAATAAAATGCTAAGGTAAAGGAATTACTTTTACTACTACTAATTTAGATATCTCCCATAATATAATATATAAACTTGTGATAACATTACCAACCAGCCATATAGGCGGTATCCTGATTAAGTCAAATTAAGTCCAACCAGCCATTAAGGCGGTAAAAAGATTTGTCCATGAACCTGCCATATAGGCAGTAAGAAAGTTTAATTACCAACCGACCAATCTGGCGGTATCCTTGATTAGTCATGTTTAAATCAGATTAAAAATGAATTACCAACCGACCAATTTGGCGGTATCCTTTTTAAGTCAATATTTTAAATAGTGAATATATTATTTTTAAGGGAGATTAATCTAAATAGCAATAGTAAAAGAATTACCTTGCACCCTAGCTGGGGAAGTTTCCTCCTCATGGTGAATAGTAAAAACTGTAAAAAGTAAAAAGTAAATTACTATTATTACAAAACGTAATTAAAATTAATTACAAAATTAAAAACTAAAAGAAACTAGAGAGAGAAACTCCCTCTTTACATCAAAGAGATGAGAGAGAGTGGTACATCTGAAACTGAAATTTCGCGCTCTATTTATAGGCATCAGCAAGGGTCGCGCGTCGCGACGCCCAGCTCGCGTCGCGATGCCCATTTTGGTCGACGTGGTAGCTTCTGGTTCGTCGAGTGAGATTCTGGATAATGTGATAAGGTGACACGTGGCAAAGTTGTTGGAGACTCAATTATTGTGACACGTGGCGGCTTCTGATTGGTCGGCTAGATTCTTATCCGCCACGTGTCAGATAGGGATAAGAGAGCCAAAAATTGATGCTGACGTGGCGGTGACGTGGCGGTGATGTGGCGACATGTGGCAAAGTGACTGTCGGCACCATAGAATTGCGACACGTGGCACTTCCTGATTTGCTGATGATGACGTGGCAGTGAGGTGGCATGTTGACTCGGTCAACTGATGATGTGGACGATGATGTGGCTGACAGGTGGAGTGACATGTTTCGGCACGTGGCGATGGTGATTGTCGGCACCGTAGGACGATGACACGTGGCACGGCGCATGTTAGCAGATCGGCTGTGATGGTGACACGTGGCACGGCGCACGTTAGCAAAGTTAAATTTTCTCAGATTCTGAACCGTTGACCTGGTGCACGTTAGCAGCTCTTGTGCATGTTACGCGTCGCGACGCCAAGGGCTTGCGCTTCGCGACACGCTCAAATTACCAAAATGCCCTTTTTGTCAATTTTCAATGTTTTGCTCCAAATCACCTCCAGAATGTCCTGAAACTTTATTTATCTACAAAATAACACAAAACACATCAAAATATTCACAAAACTCAAGAAACTATACCAAATATTAGGTTAGATGAGTGGAAAATAGTGATAGATTTACCACTCATCAATTTACCATGGCAATAGGTAAAAAGTTTCGTCGTAATCGACACAATATTGATAACGATACATTTTCGCTACAAGCCTAGCTTTGTACGTTGGTATGTTGCCTTCCATGTATGTCTTCCTTGAAGACTTATATAGTACCAATAGGCACATTGCCTTTTGGTACATCAACCAGTGTCCAAACTTGGTTGGTATACATGGAATCCATTTCGGACTTCATGGCACTTTGCCATATTAGGGATTCGATACCTTGTATCACTTCCTCATACGTAGTCAGTTCGTGTTCCTCAATAAGATTGACATCTTTATGAGGTGAGATCAGAAACCCATACCCTAGGTTGTTTTCTGACTCTCTCCGACTTACGTGGTTCTTGTGTATTCGAAGATTATTGGTATAGTTTCATCCTTGATGAACACTTTGTGTTCCATTAAGGAATCGGTGCCAGGAACAGTATTACTCCGATTTTCATCGAGTTTTACTTTCCTCCCACTTACCACTGTATATAGGTATTCATCTTAGGAAAACCGCATGGTGAGTAACAATTACATTGTTCTCTTGTGAGTTGTTTAAGTACCATACTTTGGTTTCCCTAGGATAACCATTATTAGTCACTTATCCGATTTGGGTTCTAGTTTGGTATTATCCAAACATATGCCCAACATTCCCAAATCTTTAGGAATGAGAAGACCCAGTTTCTTTCCTGTTCATATCTAATATGAAATCTGTCTAACAGGTTTCAGTGGAACCTTATTCAAAATAAGTTTTTCACTGTTAATGTGTATCCGTTGAAGGAAATGGTAGCTCAGAGCGACTCATGATTAACCTTATCAGGTCCAATAAAATTCGGTCTCTTCGTTCGGACACACCGTCAAACTGACGTGTTCCGGGAGGAGTCCTTATTGAAAGAATACTATACTCTTTCAAGTATTTGAGAAACTTATTGCTTAAGTATTTTCATCATGGTCTAACCGTGACGGTTTAATACTTTAGCCGATCTGTTTGTCTATTTCGTGTCGAAACTTTAAAAGTTTCCGATTCGTGTTTCAAAAGAAACACATAACCATAACACGATGCCACATCCGTAAAGGTCACGAAATATTCATATCCACATCTAGCCTAGCTAGATATTGGCCCACCTACGTCACTATGAACCAAGGCTAATAGATCGGTGGCATTTACACTTTTACCAAGTAAAAAGTGTTTTAGGCACTTTGCCCAATAAACTAGATTCGTAGACATTATTTGATTGGAATCAAATTAGTCCTAGTATCCACTCTTCAAAAGTGTGGATATACGAGTCTTGTTTAATGTGTCCCAGACAACAATGCCACATATAAGTCTCAACTGATTAATCAGTTTGAGCTATTAGTTTTTCATATTATATGTTTGAGATTTATTTATATTCAAAATATAAATTCTGTTATTCACATCTAATGTGTTTATCTCAATATCATCTTTATAAAATAAAACACTTTAGTGTTCTAGAATATAAAGGTATACCCGCAACGGGTTAAACCCTGATATATAAATAATGTATCTAGTCAAACTAGTTACATTGTAACAGTTTCCTAATTTAAGTACACACCCGAAGGGTAGTTCCTAAACTTAGGTATCTACGGTTAAAACAGCGACTTTCGTCCCGTTTCTGATTCGTAGATCGATCTCAACTGAAGTCAGTATCCTGCTCATAGCAGATTCTGCACACCGGTACATATTGACGTACCACTTCCAGTATCTAAAATCCAATTTTAATACTAGTAGTGAATATGTTGATGACAAACATATTTGAAGTCAGAGCCTTGCCCGTGTTCAATTCCTTCATGTCTACCTTGTCCATACGGCAGTCACGCTTTCGTGTCCCCGTTTGCCACATTTAGGTAGACATTTTGAGATATGTCCTTTATCTTCCCAGAAGATTATAATGACTTTACCTTTGCCCCTTTTCACACCCCAGAAGCCTTTGGCCAAGCCTTGGCCTTCTATAATGTCGAAATAAGGTGCGCCTTGCGCTTCTTGCCTTATTGCAAACTTTGGCTTTGTCTCCTTGAGTATAGCCATTAACTCTCCAAGAGTTTACTATTTCAATTTGGAACTTCTAAGATCTAAGGATAGATCTATGAAGATCCTTCAATTTCATTTTCATACTATAAGGATCTAATCCTTAGTTCTGAATAAGAAATTAATGAGTCTATTTGGCAAGCTTATTGGATTAAGCACTTAAGTTATCATCACATGAATCTTCAAAATATCATGTTCTACAATTTGCTTAACTCCAGGCTTAGGCCTAAGATGTTATTTTATCAAATAAAGTAACTTCTTAGTTTTCAGGACTATCCTGAAGTTTATTCCCAATTTGAAAATTAAAGTCGTTTAAATACATTTTCACCCAATATTATGTTTTAAACACTAATCTTTCAATTATCTTGATTCTAATAGTCCAACTATTTAATCATAGTCCAACTATTTAATCAACGATTTTAGGTACTATTTATTATAATGATTACTATAGTCCAACTATATAATCAACTATAATTTAATAGGTTAAATTCAATTATATTGATTACTATAATCCAATTATAAAATCAACTATTAATTGAAATTAGTTAATTCAAATATATTGATTACTATAATCCAATTATATAAACAACTATAAATGAAATAGTTTGAATACAGTCCAACTGTTAATTAAAACAACATTAATTATTAGTCCAACTAATATATTAATTTATTGACGAATAATATTTGTAATGAGCGCGTATGGCAAGTAACTAAACGAATATTGCAAATTTAATACTTGCCTCCCACTATTTTTCGGCGAGCCTCTAACCCTCTGTGGAGTACTCGAGAAACCTTGTTTGCTAGTGGGCTAGGATCCCGTTAAATAACACACAATCTTGACTTTGGCCAACAAATTGTATGATAATTAACTAGGTAAATCTCTAAGATCAATTGGATCCCATCAAATTCCTAGATCCAGTAGGTGGACATCCAAATCCTAAACATATATCTTATATATGCCAATACATCCAATGTATTACCTAACCTTTTTCCTCTGAATCAACTAGGCCTTGGCTTTGGCACAACAAACCTAATGATCCCAGTCAAGCGCGAACCCATTGACCATGGAAGCTTCGTAATCAATGTCGATGGACAAGAAGTGATCTTGACTTTGGCCAACAAATCAAAACTTGGACAAGACACCGATATGGAACAAAGCCTTCATGATTCAAACACATCCTCGACGGACAAAGGTCTTGACTTTGGCCAACAAACCAATGCCATTCTTGGATCTTGAGTAAGAATCACTCAATGGAAGGAAAAACGCTTAATATGATGTTGAGGGTTTTTTGCGTGCAATTGGCAACCAATTAATTATCTTTGTTAAGGTCCCATCATCATACACCCTTAAACATGCATTCTAAACACATAATAAGGCGCATATAAATAAAATAATAATGATATGCGGATGTATACTTAACACATTGTTCCTAGAACAAATCTCTCCTTTCCTCTCTCCCGCTAGCACAAGTATTACTTCTACCCTATTACATAACACTTCTAAAGAAACCTCATTTACATTGAGGGGAATAGGTGAGAAGAGAAATACAAAGAGTAATGAGGTAATAGGCTGGACACGCAGGTCCAATTAATAAATTCTAAATTTATTACAACAATTTCCAAAATTGCCCCACCCATCTAATATCCATCCGATATACATTATTCATGCATCGCAACCATGTATTCACACAAGCATGTTATCAATCAATCTAATCCAATTAATTAATCTGAATATTAATGACCATCCAATGTTCAAACAGCGATTTGATTTTGCGCGAGTCAAACTCGTTTTGCGAATAAGTACTCAAAGTACGAATTCTTGAATTAAATTAAACTACAAAATTAAATCCAATTTAATTTGCATTTAGTACTAATTCATTATTTAATTTCAAATTAAATATTACACTTTATTAACGAACCTTTATGACTTAGATTCTAAATCTAATCGTTACGGGTCTCAAAGCTCGATTAACATCCAATGTCAATTTAATTTAAAGTCCAATGGGCTTTTAATTAATTTCTAAGGCATGGACTTTTGGTCAATATAGGTCAAACCCAAATACCAAAGCCCATTTAAGGAATCACCATTATTTGCTAAGAAACCAATTTTGGCCCATTAGGCCCAATTAAATATTAAAGGTCCATTAGTCATAATTGGACTTTATGGATATGGTTTTGGGCCTAATTGGATCCAACCAATTTTCCTAAACCAATCTTGGTACAACCAAGCCCAATTAGCCCAATTAGCCCAATTACAACTTTACAAGCCCAATTTCCAAAATAGGCCCAATTAATTAAATTACCAAATTCCAAATTTTATAACTTAATTAACTTAAGTGTATTGTCATAATTAATTACCCAAATTAACATTTCTAAAACATCAATTTACACAATTAATTATGCTCATTATCATCAAAACATGTCCAACACATTTTAATCAAAATCAAACCCATTTCATGCTTCTATGTCACGGCAATGGTAGGGTTTTTATGTCCAATTATAAATCCAATCCAACTGAATCTTAAATCAACATTACCCAATTCTTTTCCAACTCATCCAATGATCAAAAACACAAATACCATGACATTATGGTATCTCTAAGATTCGGCCAAGCCTTATAAATTGGGGAAAATTGATCCAATCAAATTTTATGAAATTGATCATGCACAACTTCAATTAAACATCATTTAAGCATACTCAATCAAACAATTTAATCAAATCATGCTCAAATTGATTTTACCCAATTTTAACCCTAAGTTCAAGTTTCATGCTCAACTTCGCTCTGATACCATTGTTGGGATTCTACGGTCTAACCGGGATTATTTTAAGCAATGAAACACATGTGAATACAACAAGGAAGTTTCAGAATACTTACAATGAATGGTTGAGGCGATGCGACAAAGAACAAAAACTTTTTATGCCCTCCTTGGAAGCTCACGGCAGTGCATATTTTTGGCCTCCATTTTGTTCCATTTTCGGTCATGGATGATCCACCAAGCTCCAAGCTTTGTGTTGAAATTCCATGCTCACGGGTGCGGTTCCCTATCACCTTCGCAAGACGCCGGAAGTGTGCTAGCATTTGGTAATTTTTGCCACAAAAATCACCTTGCTTCTCCTTGCCATTCTCGGCAAAACCAGTGAAAGAAGGAGAAGAATTCCCCTTGGGCGTGGGAGAGAAGAGAGGAATGAGAGAGTTAGATGTGTTAGGTTGTTGGAAATGTGTATCTAATACACAAAATATTGAATTCAAAATTCTTTTTCCAAAAATTTTGCTTTCCAAAAGTCAAAACAATAAAGCCAACAACCACTTCTATCAACTACCATCATTATTCACTCAATCAAGTGAAAAGATGTCACATCAATCAAAGTGACAAGTGATTTGACGCTTGATGTGACTTGTGGGCCGCAGTCGAATTCGAAATGAGAATGCGCCCGCAAACACTCCCGGGCTCGGGTTCGCTAATTCCAATTTAACGAATTTTCCGTTGCGACGAAATTAAATCTAATTTAATTAAATAACTTTGCCTAGCAAAATTACTATTCACATCGCTAACGAATTAATTCTAAATTAACTCGTTTGCCCGAATTAAAATCTAATTTCAATTCCGCGTCGAAATCTAATTTCGTATAATATATCGAATATATTAATTTTATCGATTAATTCCAAATTAATCGTTCTCTCTCTTTTAATTATAATATTTTATCCCAGATAAAATATCTCCGTAATTAATCCCAGATTAATTTTCTCTCTCTACAATTAATCCCAGATTAATAACGTGCGAGTCATACGTCATCGGTGAATCTTCGGGAAGCGACCCATGAGATCCCCGGATATGTTGGCAATAAATCCGGTTGTCGGATTATCCGAACACGTAAGTACCTAGTACTACATTTTTTACCGATTTACAAGACAAGGTTGGCTTCTACAAAGCGTCATGCCTACCCAATTCTCCAGAAATAACCTTACAGGAATATGTGATCTATATCAGACGTATTATACGTAGTATTGCGTATTTCGATCCAGTATCGGATGTCACGTGCAAGGCCTGGGGCTGGAGATGTGTCTACCCCGTACGAAGCACATATCGGATCTCTGGTAACTAGTCTCTATAATCGGATAAACATGACCTAGTCATAATATCCCGATAGATGCAGCATATAAGTGTTGGATAATATGACCCATAGCGTCACTATTTGTACAGATCATGGTGTTGTTGTACAAATTAACTATGTGACAAAGGAAATTGCACTCTTATCATTTGTGATTAGATCACCTTAGATGTATAAATGATTAGAGGTCCCTATGATTTATTCCTGGACGGAGAATGATATGAGACAGTATCAGTCCACGAAGGATTAATCATTAAATATTCCTAGCCGGAGTATTATCGAGACAGGACATCGATAATGCGGAATAGGCTAGTATTGCACTTGTGCGCGTTGTGAGGGCACAACGGCATAGTTCTCATATATTTAAGTATTGGATACTTATGCAAGTGCGATAGGAGGTTGTGTTTCACCGATGGTACGGGAAACAGCTTCGCTCTGGATAGACCCCTCGGAATACCATGGTATTATGACTATGTGTCTATGGGAGTCCGACATCAGGGTAGGTGTATTTGGTCTTAACCTGAGACTTGCACCGCTAATGCTTACGACAATCAATATACTTGAGTTGAGGTCGTCTAGGACTCTAACCGGTTCTGTGTACGCCAACTGCTGGGTATATTGAGAATCGTAGAGTATTGGGTGTGATGTCAAGACGGAAGTATCACTTCAGTCATAGTGGAGATGATGTCACGCAGGATACGGTATTAGTGCTCTTAAGTGTTGCGCAACCATCGGGATATTATGACTAGGTCATGCATATCCGATTATAGAGACTAGTTACCAGACATCCGACATGTGCTTCGGACGGGGCAGACACTTATCCTGCCCCAGCCCTAGCACGTGACTATCTGATACTGGGCCGATATACATAATACTTGGTATACTACGCTTGATACAGATCTTAAATATTCTTAGATGGATATGACCGGAGAATTGGGTAGACTTCGTGCTTTGCTAGAAGCCGATCGTGTCTCGTAAATCGGTAGAACGTAGTACTTGGTACGTACGTGATTCGGATAGTCCGACGACCGATTTGACTGCCAACATATCCAGGATCTCATGGGTCGCTTCCCAAAGATTCACCGATGATGTATGACTCGCACTTTTATTAATCTGGGATTAATGTGATGAGAGAGAAAATTAATCTAGGATTAATTACGGAGATATTTTATCTGGGATAAAATATCAATTTAAAGAGAGAGAATGATTAATTTGGAATTAATCGAGGAATTAATATATATTTGATATATTAAACGAAATTGGATTTCGACGCGGAATTAAAATTAGATTTTAATTCGGGCGAGCGGATTAATTTAGAATTAATTCGTTAGCGACGTGAATAGTGATTTCGCTAGGCATAATCATTTAATTACGACGCGACGGAAAATTCATTAATTTAGAATTAGCGAATCCGAGCCCGAGATAATTTGCGAGCGCATTCGTATTTCGAATTCGAGCGCGGCTCGTCAAATCAAGCGTCAAATCGCTAGTCGCATCTAGCGTCACATCAAGCGTCAAATCATGTCACTTTGAGTGATGTGACAATTGATTAGATTGATTGATTGAGTTGACTTGATGTGACTTGAGTGATGTGTGTGGTTGGCAATTAAAGCCAAATGTGTTTGAAATGAAATGATTTTCATTTCCAAGTGTATTAGATACACTTTTGGTATTCACCAAAAAGGTGAACACACTTTTCCCTCCTCTCTCTCTTTTTCTCCTTCTTCCTCTCTTCACGCTTTTTTCTGTTCTGTTTTGGCTAGGCAAAAATAGTGAGCAGTAAAGGGAAGCAAGTG
>SKCR01044740.1:0-61770 GCA_019454045.1 Zanthoxylum bungeanum
ATGAGAGATTATAATATGTTTTCATATTGTAATAGGTTTCTTATTTTAATAGTTTATCATTTTAATTTTAAAATAATAAATTATAATATTAACTAATTAAAGTAATAGGTTTCTTATTTTATTAAAAGATTATATTTTTATATTGTAATAAGTTTCTTATTTTAATAATTTATTATTTTAATTTTATAATTTAAATAAAAATAATAATTGTAGAGATTATATACCACATGTCACGTTGAGAAAATTTTAAAATGTTTAACTTATATATATACACATATTTATATTTATATATCCTAATTATCTGTGATATTATTCAAAGAGTTATTAGATAGTAGTATAATATGTTTTCTTGTTATAGTAAGGTTCTCATTTTTAGATTTATTAAATTAATTTTATAATTTAATAGTATTTCTTATTTTAATATGATAGGATAATATATTTTCTTATTATAATATAATTCTTATAAAATTATAATATACATTTTTAGTGTAATAGTTTTTTTTTTTTTTATTTAATAGATTCATTAGTTTTATTTTATTATTTAATAGTTTTTCTTATTTTAATAGGATAATATAATATGTTTTCTTGTTATATAAAGTTCTTATTTTTAGATTTATTAATTTTATTTATTATTAAAACTCGTGCAATAAGTGATTTCATTCTGATTATATATATAATTTGTGATTTTCATTAATCTTCATTTAGTATTGCTTTATTAATTATGTTAGTTTTTTTCATTCTTTCAATTGAAAATTTTTTCATGCAATTATATTGAGCTGACATGCAAAGTTATCTCACTTTTTATAGGTGACCAAACAGAAAGTTGCTAATAAACACCCCAATCAAAAACCCAATTTTCACTTCTCTATCTCTTTAGTTAGGGATGGAAATGGACCAGGGTTGGGCCGGATTTTGGTTAAGCCCCGTTTCTTAAAATATATTAAAATTCTAATCCTCAAAAGTCATGTCCGTTAATGAGAGGGTCGGGTCAGGGCCTAGTCCAACCCTAAATTTTTTAAAAAATTATGAATTAAATAACTATATTTTTTGAAAAAACAAATTGATATGACCTTACTATAAAATGAATTTTTCACAAGTTTACACCATATAAATTACATTATAAGTTCTAATTATTAAAAAAAATACTATGAAATTAATAATTAATACTAATACAATTTAAACAGGCCAAAAATTAATACTAAACCATAAAACATTATATTAGTACATTAAACAATACTAATAATAAATAATTTTAAATTACAAACATATAATTTTACAAACATACATAATTTTTTAAAGGCAAAAATGCAAAACTAACCCTCTAACTTTCACGTTTTTTCATTTCAGTCCTCTAACTTTCAGTTTTGTCAATTCAGTCATCTAACTTTCAATTTTTGTCAATTCAGTCCTCCGTTACAAATCCGTTACTGCTGCCGTTACTGCTGCCAAAACGACGCCGTTTAACGGAGGACTGAATTGACAAAAATTGAAAGTTAGAGGACTGAATTGACAAAACTGAAAGTTAGAGGACTGAAATGAAAAAACGTGAAGTTAGAGGACTGAAATGGAAAAAAGTGAAAGTTAGAGGGTCATTTTTGTATTTTTGCCTAATTTAATTTAGGCCATATTAAATTAGTTTTTTTCTTATTTTTTTAAATAGTAAAAGAAAAAGAAAATAGGCTACAACTATTAAGAAAATTAATAAATATAATTTTAATGATAACAAGAAAAAATTATATTCCAACAATTACATTTCAAATATAAGTGATGTATTTTTTAATTTTTAATATGTGATTTGACAATGTAATTTATAAATATAATTTTGACAATGTAATTTATAAATATAATTTTAATGTAATTGAACAGTAATCTCTAATGTCTCACGGAAATGTTGAAGAAAATGCTTGTCCAGGATCAACCTTCATCATATCATTATTTCTTGAATGAATAAGATTTTTTTTAAAAAAAAATGAATGGGTTGTTATTTAGCTTACTAATTATTTGTCTAAATTGTTGGAATCTGTTTTCAATTTATATTATTATTAGTAGGTAATATAATATTAAATTAGTTTTCTTAACAGTTTTAGCCTATTTTCTTTTTCTTTTTCTTTTACTATTTAAAAAAAAGAAAAAAAAAAAAACTAATTTAAAATGGCCTAAATTAAATTAGGCTAAAATGCAAAACTGACCCTCTAAATTTCACGTTTTTTCATTTCAGTCCTCTAACTTTCACGTTTTTTCATTTCAGTCCTCTAACTTTCGGTTTTGTCAATTCAGTCCTCTAACTTTCAATTTTTGTCAATTCAGTCCTCCGTTAAACGGTGTCGTTTTGGCAGCAGTAACGGATTTGTAATGGAGGACTGAATTGACAAAAATTGAAAGTTAGAGGACTGAATTGACAAAACTGAAAGTTAGATGACTGAAATGAAAAAACGTGAAAGTTAGAGGGTTAGTTTTGCATTTTTGCCTTTTTTAAATTATATATAATAAAGGGTTGAACCGAGACTTTTATTTTAAAATTTCTTATCCGGTCATTTAACTAAAGGGTATTATTATTTAAGGCCCTAGTCCCGGCCTATAAAAAAAGGACCGGACTAAAACCCCGGATCCGGACCTAATGGCCAACCCCATCTTTAGTTCACAAATTGATAGAGCTACACTTTAATTTATCTATATCGATTTTTACAATGACTACAAACCCATAATCTAAAACTTTAAACGTTATAAGTGTACCTAAACTATGGATGGCAACGGGCCGGGTTCGGGTCGGGCTTGATCCGGGCCGGATTTTTTATTATAAAAAATTATTATATAAATATATATTTTATAAATAAAAAAATTATTTATTTATTTTAAGCCCGGGACTGGGCTTTTTTAGGTGAGCCCGGGCCCGAGCCGGGCCTGGATTTTGAGGCCCGGCCCGGGCTTTTTTCACCCAGGTCGAGCCGAGCCGGGCCAGGCCCGGGTTTTTTTGCAATGTATAACCTAAACGTCAATTATAATCTCACAAATTAAGTATTTAAATAAACTTGCTAAATCTTATTTGTCTTTACTAATAGCTTGATGAGAATTCAATTCGCTTTCTATGTGACTATGTGAGTGAATTTGAACTAAAAACTTTTTATTTTATATTCAATTGAGATTTTAAAAGACTATTTATGAATAAATAAGTTATGTAGATTTTAAAAGACATTTAAAGAACGTAATGACTTACAAGATTTTATGAAATTTCTTTTAATCAAAATTTTTTACATATTAGATTTTTAAAGACTTATTTCTAAGAATTTGTAAGATTTGAAATGACCATTATATATTTTTTTTTTTGAACCGATATTATATGGAATGGAACCATAAATAAAAAAAGTTAATAAAAGTCAACTGGTTCAAGTTATGGACATTTGCATCAACAATAACAGAAAATTGGATCATAAGAAATGGAACCATAAATAAAAACAAACATTCAAAATCATAAATCAATCAAAAAGATAACAAAGAAATGATAATTTCTATGACAGAATGTCATTTCTCTGATTTAGGAATAAAAGATAACACATCGGCATCAATGATCTTAATAATTGATAAAAAAAAAAAAATTTCCTTAAATTTGGGTTTTTTTAAAAAAAAAAATTACAAGTAAAAAATTAGCGAGAAAACGAGGAAAAAAATCATTGTTGTGCTAAATTCTCTTTGCACATTATCATTTATCTGAATAAAGAAGTTATGCTGGCCTCGAAAAAAATCTAGGAAATTATCTTTAAATGTGATAGAATTTTCCTCCTCGAAAATGAAATTCATTAAGAAAAATGGTTGGAGGAATGACGTTACCAGTTGCATTTAAAAGAAAATCATATTGTTTTGTTTGAAAGAAAAAAGAAGAAATTACTAATAAGCAAGTAATTTGTTCACGAAGAGCTAACGTATATGTTCATCTTCTGTTTTCTAACACTCAAAAATTTTTTATGTAAAAAGTCTCATGGGTTAGGGTATGATTTTTTTATAGAGTTTGATATTTATAATTTTCACTAAAAAGTCCCACATAATCACACATATAAAAAAAATCCTTCAAAATAATTATGTTTTTCAATACCATAAGATTTTCTATTACTTGTTTAAAGTCCTGATTGAATATCACTAGATTTGTATAGACTCTTTAAAAAATCATAATAGTCTTAATGGAATACCACAAGACTTTTTAGATTATTTAAAAATCTTAATTGAATACCACAAGACTTATTTAACTCAAAAAAGTCTTTTAAAATCTCAATTGAATACACCCCCTTAATTTAAAAATTTTGTCTCGAGATTTAATCTATTTATAAGTTTATATTACTAATTTTAAATGGGTTGTTTAACTTTTTATTGTCAGGTAGTGAGAGCCTTGAAAAAAAAAGGGTGAAGGACAGATCAATCATTTCTTTGAAATTTGATACTAATATTTTAATGGTCATTAGGCTAGTAATTGGGTGATTTTATGCCTTCAAGATAATTTTGAAGGTGTGAGCAATGTTGCTGAAACCGGATTGGATCGGGAATCGGTCATGTATTCGATTCGAATAATATCTGAAAATCGGTCAGATAAAAAATCGATGAAAATATGTCAAAATCGATAAATTGGTAAAACCTGATTTTTATGCTTTTTATTTTTACTTCTAAACAAAATGACGTCATTTTATATGGGGGAAATTAAAAAGGGCGTGAAGCTCTAATTTTGTCTTTGCGGCTGTCGCTCCTTGACTTCCCTCTCCTCTTTTCATGGAGGCTGCTGGTGCTTGTAATGACAACAGCATGTGCAGGCAAGATTCTTGGGACATTTGCTGTGGCTATGATGTTTATGATACCGGCAAGTAGGGGTGTGCATTAATTGGTTTTAACCGAACCGTTCCGACCCATTTTTTTATTACGGTTTGGTTAATTCGGTTAAATCGGTTATTGCGGTTAAAATTTTTAACTTTTTCGGTTATTCGGTTCGATTACGGTTATGAGATTCGTATAACCGAATCGACCAATTAACCGAAATTAAACCATATATATATATATATTAGCGTGTGCGAATCCTTTAATTTTTTAGAGTTAAGATAGTCTGCATGTAAACTCTCAATTGGTTGTAGTTATATTGATTTGATAATACTACCCGAAAATAAAATTGATAAAATTCAAATGACAAGCTGCATTAAAAGCTTGGTTTTGACTCTTGTAATTTCTCTCAAGAATTTAAAGGTAAAAATACATAAAATTTCAAATGTGTAGATTTTGTATCGTGGTGGATTCGTGACCCTTAAAATTTCTAACATGGCAGGTTTGGAAGGAAATCTGAGGCCGTGACAATCATCGAGTGTTTAAAAAATATTTCTCTCGCATGTAATTAAATATAGATATATTTAATCAAATGTTAGTTAGAATCAGTATTTTTAGAATCGGATATGTGATCAAATTAGTGATCCAAAAAATTTAATAAATCAGTGGTTCGACCGGTTGAAACATTCCAAAAAAATCGGTAGAACTGACCTACATCATATATAATTTTACTAATTAAAAATTATAAAAAATATTAAATTTTAATTTATTGGATTGATTAATAACCGAATTAACCATAACTGACGGAAATATAATGGTTAATTGGTTAATGGTTATGTGTCATAAATTGGTTAAATCAGTCACACTTTTATTTAACCAAAAATTTCGGTTACGGTTAAAAAATCAAGGATTAACCGACCGAACCGACCGATGCACACCCCTACCGGCAAGAGGGTCCATAATGCTTGGCGTGCTGATGAATACAAAAGGATTGGTAAAGCTCATTGTTATGTTTGTTTTGATATTAAAATTTGTTAGAATTAACCATTATAATTTTTATATTTATTGTGTAATTTTTATATTTTTTATTAATAATTTTTTTTTTATATTTTTTAATTAATTAATATTATTTATGATGTCAGTCGATTCTATTGGTTTTTTCGAAACGATTCAATCCGTCGAATTAGTGGCTTATTGAACCTTTTCGATCACCGGTCCGATTTTCAAAACATTGAGTGTGCCGTGAAAGATAATTTGAGTGTGTGAGTTTGAGTATCGATGACCATGAGTGCGAGTTAAAAAATATTAAAAAAATATATATATTATAATTGAAAAAAGTTCAATTAAAGTCGAAGAAGTCGAAGCAATACTAAAAAAGTTCAATTTGCAAGGCGAAGATCAGTTTAGTAGCAAAGACCGCCCCTTGCCGTTTTGGAAGGTTTGGTAGACGTTAGTTGGCTTAAGGATATTATTGTAATTCTATGCGACTATAAACGCTTAGCAAGCTTTTGATGAATTTTAGTCAGTGTGCTGTCATTTCAATGCCTCTGCCCCTAATATTTTCTTCCATTTGAACTAAAATCTCCTTATTACTGAAGAAAAGAATCAAATAATTAAAACAACAACGGTTCTAGGATTTTGTGTTACAAATAAAAGTTGATCAATGTCTCTCAAATGGGTTGTGTCGAATACGCAGCGGCCACAAAGGCCATCGTGGTGCTGCCAGCACTTCCGGGCCTCGACAGCTTCTGTCACGGCCTCGCCGAAATGCGCTGATGCCTGATGGTTGCATCGAGCAGTTGAATCAAAGGATTATTCTAAATTCTTTAATTTTCATTGTAAAATATCTCAATTTCTATTTTTTGACTTCTTTTATTATTTTTATTTGATAAAAATTACCTAGGGGTCTATCTTAATTTATTACATTCTTTGGTGGATTATTGTTTATGTATATTGTTGATGATGGTTTTTCATCTCGAGAAAGTTCAAATACCGATGAGAGGTAAAAAGAGATTTTGCATTTGGCCAGAGGAAAACAACGAGGGCCCAGAGTGACTGAAGTCAAATGGGTAACTCGAACCTATTATGCGGAAGAGTTTTCCCAAGTAAGAACCTGCTATTGATGCAGCGAGTAGGTACCCTGACCCGACCTGAAGAAAAAAATGTCAGTTTTGATAGCAATTGAATGTTTGTGGAAGCCGACCTGAAGTGGAACACGTTTACCGACCCGACTTGATTGAAGAATGGATGGCTTGACCGAACATTGTTTACCTCAATATGCCAGCACAAAGAATGGAGCTGAGATCACAATATTTTATACTTGCTTATGATGTATGCCCTACTTAGAAGTTTGCACTTTTGGAAGCCTGATGTGACATGAGTAAATTAACGGCTCTCCTTGGGCAAAGACTCCGCCAGACTGAGTAGTATTAGAGTGGTTGAACCGTAGGGGGTCACGTCAATAGAGCGTGTAGTAGTGGCCAAAAAATTAGAATGATAGGTTTTTGATGACAGGAGTAGTTGAGTCAGATTCCAGATAAAGAGCATGACATGATGATGACATAGTGACATGAGCTGGTTGGAGAAAAAGAGCATGACGCTGTTGGGGTTTTGGTCAATGGGCGCGACGGAAGTGCTGTTCGGGCGAAATCGTAATTTTAAAACTTTTTAAATTACCGAATGAATTATTCAATATCCAATATGAATAATTCATTCATATTTCACCTAAACATATTTATTCGATATCAAATAACGATATAAATTACTAAGAAACGTCGCGAAACTTTTACGAAAATGTTTTTCCGCAAGATAGCATAAAACGTGTTTTTGACCGAACCGACCACCCAATACACATGACGGCTACCCAGGTCAGCCCCAACAGTATTAGGGCAGTTCATGGGCTGCCCAAACGTGACCAATTCACTGTTTGGGCAGCCGTCACCCGGTCGGCTCAAAAGTCACCCGGTAACGCCGTTTTTCGCCGTTTTCGCTTATTTCAACTCCGAAATAATTTCGGGCAATTGTTCCAACACCCAAAACACATCCAATACATTCAAGTGGCATCATTTTCATCACAATCAATCCAGTTTGTCCAGATCTGATTTTGCAACAAAAATAATCGATTTTTCATGTTTTAATCCAACTTTTTCAACATTAATCATATTAATCAAAACACCAATTCAAGTCACCACCAATGAAGCACCCAAGAACAATTCAAGGCATTACAAGAGTGGTCATAACACTCTAGAATGACAACTTATCATTAAATGATAAAATTGAATCAATATTACAATAATATTATCCAAAACAAATTCACACATGCACAAAACCTTCCAATTCACCCTCCAAACCAAAAAGCCCCAAATTTATAGAAAAGAAGAAACCCTAGGATCTCACTAGATCATCAAGGAACAAGAAACATAATTTCTAAGCTTAGAGATTTATAGAGTTACCTTTAATCCTCTAATTCCTTAGCCTTTTTTTTTCTTGATTTTCTTCATTCTCCATCTCGAATCATCAAAAATAATTTGAGAGCTTTTTTAGGATGAACTTTCGGCCATGGTGTTCAATAGAGAAGAAAATAAAATTTTTCTACAAGTGTTCCTAGAACATTCCAATATCATCTAAGAGTGATTTGTGTGTGAATAAAATCAAAAGAGTTACAGAAATACTCACATTGATCGGATGAGTTTCAAAACTTTTATGCATTTCGGTAGAAGCTTCAAGCCTTCTTGAGTGTTTCCAACACTTGGGTGAGTTTCCCTATCACCTTGATTCACTCCTTTAAGTGCTAGCTTGAACAAATTTTGAAAGAAAATTTTTGTTGCCCTCCAAGGAAGCAAGTGTTCGGCATTTTAGTGAGAGAGAAGAGGAATAATGCATTTTGATTTCTAAAATCATATCTTAAAGTTGATTGCAAAGTTGGTATATGTCTTTTAAAATTAAAGACAAAAAATGTTGGAATTGGTTGGAGTGAATTAAAAGCAATCCAATACTTTATTCACAACCAACTACCAAATTCCATCAAGTGTCAAACACTTTGATGTAAGTTGGACGGGCCCCACTTCAAATTCCAAATTTAAGTCGGACAATCCAACACGCAACTTCACTCGGGCCTGGGTTCGCTTAATTTCGAATTAAGCGAATTATTGTTGCGACTTAATTAAATCCAATTTAATTAAATAATAATGCCTCGCAATATTATTATGTAAGTCGCTTACGAATTAATTCTAAATTAATTCGTTCGCTTGAATTAAAATCTAATTTTAATTCCGCTTTGAAATCGGATTTCATTTAATATATCTAATATATTATTTTAGCCCAATTTAAATAAATTAAATAGTAAAATCTAATTTCACTATTAAATTTACTTTATCGATTAATTTTAAATTAATCGCGTTCTCTCTTCTCGACGAATTTAATCCTAGATAAATTCTAGACGCAATTAATCCCATATTAATTCTTTCTCTTTTAATTAATCCCAGATTAATTTATTGCCGTAATTAATCCCAGATTAATTTTATCTCTCATAATTAATCCCAGATTAATTTTCTGTTTGAGTCAAACCTCAACGGTGAATCTTCGGGAAGCGATCCAAGAGATCCCTGAATATGTTGGCAGTAAATACGGTCATCGGACTATCTGAATACGTGCGTACCCGGTACCACGTTCTCACTGATTTACAAGACATGGTTGGCTTCTAGCAAAACACCATGCCTACCCAATTCTCCAGAAATATTCTTTAAAGGAATATGTAATCTTTGTCAGGCGTAGTATACGTAGTATTGCGTATTACGATCCAGTATCGAATGTCACATGCTAGGCCTAGGGCTGGAATTGTGTCTGCCCCGTACGAAGCATATATCGGATCACTGGCAACTAGTCTCTATAATCGGATAATCATGACCTAGTCATATTATCCATATGACTGCAATACTTAAGAGTACCAGTTTCATATCTCTGCGTGATCATCATCTCCATATGACTGAAATGATACTTCCATCTTGACATCACACCCAATACACTACAATTCTCAATATAATCAGAAGAGGCGTACACAGAACCTGTTAAAGCCCCGGACGACCAAAACCAAAGTATACTGATTGTCGCAAGTATTAGCGGTGCAAGTCTCAGGTAAAGACCAAATACACCTACCCTGATTCGGATTCCCATAGACACATAGTCATACTACCAATGAGATTCTGATGGGTCTATCCAGAGCGAAGCTGTTTCCGTACCATCGGTAAACAGAACCTGTTATTACACTTGCATGAGTATCCAATACCCAAATATATGAGAACTATGCCGTTACGCTTTCATAACACGCACAAGTGTAATACTAGCCTATTCCGCATTATCGATGTCCAGTCTCGATAATACTACGACTATGAATATTTAATTATTAAACCTTACGTGGATTAATACTGTCTCATATCTTATTAATCCGGTACTAACCATATGAACTTTTATCATTTATAAATTTTGGTAATCCAATTACAAATGATAAAAGAGCAATTTCCTTTGTCACATAGTTAATTTGTACAACAACACCATGTTCTGAACAAATAGTGATGTTATGGGTCATAATTGTCCAACAATCTCCCACTTGTCCTATAACCAATCACTCAAGTGTCCTACACCTGAACTATGTACGGGTCGCTCAAAATTCTGCTGAGAAACAGTTTTAGTCAGCGGATTTGCAATGTTATCATCTGATGCATTTTATTCGATCATCACATCGCCACGATGTATGATCTGACAAATCAGATGAAATAGTCGAAGTGTATACTTGGATCGTTGATGAGACCGCGGTTCCTTAGCCTGTGCTGTAGCCCAGCTCAGCTACTAACATAACTACACCTAATCCAATTAGGATTATATAGTTCCAAAATGCTTATTTTGCTGCCTCAACTGCAACAATGTTCCGCTTTTGTTATTTATTCGGCAACAGTATCTTGCTTGGAAAATTTCCAGCTCACTGTTCCATTATTCAAACTAAATATGTACCCTTATTGCGACTTAAAATCGTCTTTGTCAGTTTGGAAATTTACAGCGGTGGACCTAGTCACCTCAAGTTCTCATTTCCCCATATTATCAGAAATCATCATTTGTTCGTCCAATATACTCAAGGATGTTCTTTACATTAATCTAGTGACCATCACCTGGATTGGCCTTATAGCGTCTACATATGCTCAAAGCATATGAGACATCAGGTCACATACATTTAAAAAACATACGAGCTATGGGAGGGTTGTCAGCAGCTTTCTAGATCTATCCCAGTAGATCTTTATTCCTAGAATAAAGCCTGCTTCTCCCAGGTATTCTATGGAGAATTTTAATGAAATCCAAGCTTTCACCGATTATATTATGGGAATGTTATTGCTAAAAACCAATACATCATCAACTTATAGGACATTCATTGTCAGTGCGCTCCCACTAACCTTATTATATACACAAGAATCATATTCGTTTTGAATGAAATCATATACCATTATGATCTCATCAAAACTTTGGTTCCAAGAATGCAATGCTTGCTTCAATCCATAAATGGATTAAATTAACTTGCAAACCTTGTTTGCATGTTTTGGTACGATAAAACCGTCAGGATGTTTATAAACATCCTCCAAAAGGTTTCCGTTAAGGAAAGCGGTTTTGACGTCCAGCTGCCATATTTCATTAATGAAACATGCAGCATTAGCAAGCATTATCCGAATGGATTTAATCATGGCAATATGTGAAAAAATTTTGTCATAGTCGACACTATGTCGTTGACGATACCCTTTCTGTACAAGCTTAGCTGTGTACATTTGTATGTTGCTATCCATGTATGTCTTCCTTAAAGACTCATTTAGTACCAATAGGCACAATGCCTTATGGTACATCAACCAGTGTCCAAACTTAGTTGGTATACATGGAATCCATTTCGGACTTCATGGCACTTTGCCATAAAAGGAGTCGATACCTTGTATCACTTCCTCATATGTAGCCGGTTAATCTTCCTCAATAAGATTGATATCTACATGAGGTGATATCAGAAACTCATACCTCTCAGGTTGTTTTCTGACTCTCTCCGACCTACACAGTTCTTGTGTATTCGAAGATTATTGGTACAGTTTCATCCCTGATGAACTGTTTGTGTTCCGTAAGGACTCGGTGCCTGGAACAGTATTACTTTGATTTTCATCGAGTTTTATTTTCCTCCCACTTACCACTGCATTTAGGTATTTCAAATAGGAAAATCGCATGGAGAGCAACAATTACATTGTTCTTTTGTGAGTTGTATAAGTACTATACTTTGGTTTCCCTAGGATAACCTACAAATAGGCACTTATCCGATTTGGGTTCTAGTTTGGTATCATCCAAACGTTTAGAGTATGCCCAGCATTCCCAAATCTTCAGGAATGATAAACCCAATTTCTTTCCTGTTCATATCTAATATGAAGTCTGTCTAACATATTTTCATGGAATCTTATTCAAAATAAGTATTGACTGTTTAATGCGTATCCTCATAAGGAAATTGGTAGCTCAGAGTGACTCATTATTAACCTTACTATGTCCAACAAAGTTCGGTTTCTCTGTACGGACACACCACTCGATTGAGGTGTCCCGGGAGGAGTCCACTGTGAAAGAATACCATACTCTTTCAAGTAATCTTGAAACTCATATGTTTAAGTATTTTACATTATGGTCCGACCGTAATATTTTTAATACTTTTATCGGTCTGTTTTCTTACTCCGTGTCGAAACCCTTTGAATTACTCAAAAGTTTCTGACTTGTGTTTCATAAGATACACATAACCGTAACGTGATGCCACATCCGTAAAGGTTACGAAGTATTCAAATCCACCTCTAGCCTAGCTAGACATGGGCCCACTTACGTCACTATGAATGAGGGCTAACAGATCGATGGCAATTGCATTTTTACCAAGTAAATGGTGTTTTAGGCACTTTGCCTAATGAACTAGATTCGTAGACTTCATTTGAATTAGAATTAAATCTGTCCTAGTATCCACTCTTCGAAAGTGTGGATATACGAGTCTTGTTAATGTGTCCCAGAAAACAATACCACTTATAAGTCTCAACAGATTTATTCAGTTTGTTCTTTTGTTTGTCATATTATATGTTTGAGATTCATTTATATTCTAAATATAAATATTTTTATTCACATCTAATGTGTTTATCTCAATATCATCTTTATAAACAAAACACTTAGTGTTCTAGAATATAAAGGTATACCCGCAATGGGTTAAACTAGATACAGAGATAATGTTCTCAGTCAAACTAGATACATTATAACAGTCTCCTAATTTAAGTACATGGCCAAAGGGCAGTTCCAAAACTTAGGTTTCTACAGCCAAAACAACGACTCATGTCCTGTTTCCGACTCATAGGTCGATCTCATCTGAAGTCAGTATCCTGCTCATCAGCAGATCCCGCATATCAGTACATATGTATGTTCCACATCCAGTATCAAAAATCCAATTTTTAAACTAGTAGTGGTCATGTTTATAACAAACATTCTTGAATTTGGAGCTTTTCCCGCCTTCACTTCCTTCATGTCTGCTTTGTCCATACGGTAGTCACGCATCCAGTGACCCTATTTGCCACAATTTAGGTAGACATCTTGGGATATGTCATTTGTCTTCCCAGAAAACTGTGACGATTTTGCCTTTGCCCCTTTTTAGAAGCTCTGGCTTTGCCTCATTGAGCATAGCCATCAACTCTCCAAGAGTTTTCTCTTGATTCTTAATGAACCTGCCCCAGCTTTCGGGCAAAGACTGTAAGATCAAATCTTTGGAAGTCTCGGCCTCGTAGGTAATGCCTAACTAACCTAGCTGTTCGATGTCAGCAATCATCTGCGACACCTAGTGTTCAACCGACGTACCTTCTAACATACGCGAGCGAAAAAGCTTCTTTTGCAATTCATACTTCTAAGATCTAAGGTTAAATCTATGAAGATCCTTTAATTTCAACATCATAGTATAAATATCTAATCCTTAGTTTTGACGACAGAATTAAAGAGTCATTGCGGCAAGCATAACAGATTGAGCACTAAAGTTATCATCACCATGAGTCTTCCAAAGCTCATGCTCCACTATTTGCTCAACTCCGGGCTCAGGCCCGAGAAGTCACTCTGTCAAATAAAGTAACTTCTCGGCTCCCAAGACTATCATGAGGTTCTATTCCCAATCTGAAAATTGAAGCCGCTTAAATATAGTTTCACCCATGATTATGTTTTAACGCTAATCTTTCAGTTATCTTGATTCCAATAGTCCAACTATCCAATCAACGATTTCGGGTACACTCGAATATAATGATTATTATAGTCTAGCTATATAATCAACTACTATTGATTGGTTACATTTAAATGTATTGATTACTATAATCCAATTATATAACCAACTACAAATGAAGTAGTTTGAATACAGTCCAATTGTTCAATTAAAATAACAATTGAATATTAGTCCAACTAATATATTTATATTTAAATAATTAATGACGAAAAATGAAATGAGCGCATATTGGCAAGTATCTAAATGAAATTACAAATTTAATACTTGCCTCCCACTATTTTTCGACGAGCCTCTAACCCTCTATGGAGTACGCGGGAAACCTAGTTTCCTAGTGGGCTAGGATCCCGTTAAATAACACACAACCTTGACTTTGGCCATCAAGTTGTATGAAACTTAACTAGGTAGATCTCTAAGATCAATTGGATCCCATCCAATTCCTAGATCCGGTAGGTGGACCTCCAAGTCCGAAACATATATACAATATATGTCAATATATCCAATATATTCCCTAACCTTTTCCTCTAAATCAACTAAGCCTTGGCTTTGGCTCAACAAGCTTAATGATTCTAGTTAAGCGTGACCCATTGACAGTGGGAAAGCTTCGTAATCGAGGCCGATGAACAAGAAGTGACCTTGACTTTGGCCAACAAATCACAGCTTGCCCAAGGCGTACGATATGGAACAAAGCCTTCATGATTCAAACACATCTGCAATGGACAAAGGTCTTGACTTTGGCCAACAAACCAATGCCAATCTTGGATCTTGAGAGAGAATCACTCAATGGAAGGAAAAATGCTTAATATGAAATGAGGGTTTTTGTCGCGATTTGGCAACCAATTTATTATCTTTAATTAGGTCTCATCATACACCCTTAAGCATGCATTCTAAAAGCATAATAAGGCGCGAATAAAATAATAATGATATTCAGATGGATATATAACAAACTTTGTTCCTAGAACAAATCTCTCATTTTCCTCTCTCTCACTAGGACTATTCATACTTCTACCCAATTACATAATACTTCTAAAGAAACCTCATTTACATTGAGAGGAATTGGTGAGAAGATAAATACAATGAGATAAGGAGATAATAGGTTGGACACGCAGGTCCAATTTAATAAATTCTAGATTTATTACAATAATTTCCAAAATTGCCCTCACCCTTCTAATATCTATCTGATATACATTATTCATACATACATTCAAGTATTCACACAAAGCATGTTATTCAATCAATATAATCCAATTAATTAATCTTTGAATTAATGACCATCCAATGTTCAAACAACGATTTGATTTGCGCGAGTCCAACTCGTTTAAGAATAAATACTCAAAGTACGTATTCTTGAATTATATCGAACTACAATTTCAAATCCAATTTAAATTATATTCAATACTAATTCATATTTAATTCCAAATTAAATAATTACACTTTTAATAGTGCATTTTAGACTTGGATTCCAAATCCAATCTTTATGGGTCTCAAAGGCCCAATTAGTATCCAATACTATTCATACAAAGTCCAATGGGCTTTTAATTAATTCTTTAGGCATGGGCTTTGGTAATTATGGGTCAAACCCAATATGCCAATGCCCAATTAGGAATCACCCTATGCCAAAAATCAATTTAGGCCCATTAGGCCCAATTAAAATATTAAAGGCCCAATTATCATATTTGGACTTTATAGAAATGGTTTTAGGCCCAATTGGATCCAACCAATTATCCTAAACCAAACTTGGCCCAACCAAGCCCATTAAGCCCAAATACAATAAATTAAATTAACTCATTATTCCAAATTACAAATTAATTCAATTCAAGTGTAATTAATTAATCTAATGCTTCCAAAACACTAATTAATTCAATTAATCATGCTCTACATTTCCAATTCATGTCCAACACAAATTAAAGCAAAATCAATCTTATAACATGCATCATGGCTCACGGAAAAGGCATACAAAAAACATTCAATTTGATTTCAATCTAATTAAATCAACATTCAATATTTCTATCATGCCATCAGCACATCCAATTGTTAAATTTCAAAAATTAACCATGAGCATTCCTAGGGTATCATATTCGACCAATGGTACATTTTGGGGAAAATTAATCCTATCAATTTTTCACAATTCCAACAATGCAAAAATCCAATTGAACATCATATAAACATATCCCAACCAACAATTTAGGCAAATTAAGCTCCAAGCCAAAAATCCCAAATTTAAAGTCATGAACCCTAGATTTTCAAATAAAACTTAGGAGTCTCTGATACCATTGTAAGTGTTCCTAGAACATTCCAAGATCATCTAAGAGTGATTTGTGTGTGAATAAAATCAAAAGAGTTGCGGAAATACTCACATTGATCGGATGAGTTTCAAAACTTTTATGCATTTCGGTAGAAGCTCCAAGCCTTCTTGAGTGTTTCCAACACTTGGGTGAGTTTCCCTATCACCTTGATTCACTCCTTTAAGTGCTAGCTTGAATAAATTTTGAAAGAAAATTTTTTTTGCCCTCCAAGGAAGCAAGTGTTCGGAATTTTAGTGAGAGAGAAGAGGAATAGTGCATTTTGATTTCTAAAATCATATCTTAAAGTTGATTGCAAAGTTGGTATATGTCTTTTAAAATTAAAGACAAAAAATGTTGGAATTGGTTGGAGTGAATTAAAAGCAAACCAATACTTTATTCACAACCAACTACCAAATTCCATCAAGTGTCAAACACTTTGATGTAAGTTGGTGGGCCCCACTTCAAACTCCAAATTTAAGTCGGACAATCCAACACGCAACTTCGCTCGAGCCTGGGTTCGCTTAATATCGAAATAAGCGAATTACCGTTGTGACTTAATTAAATCCAATTTAATTAAATAATAATGCTTCGCAATATTATTATGTAAGTCGCTTACGAATTAATTCTAAATTAATTCATTAGCTTGAATTAAAATCTAATTTTAATTCGGATTTGAAATCCGATTTCATTTAATATATCTAATATATTATTTTAGCCCAATTTAAATAAATTAAATAGTAAAATCTAATTTCACTATTAAATTTACTTTACCGATTAATTCTAAATTAATCGCGTTCTCTCTTCTCGACGAATTTAATCCCAAATAAATTCTAGACGCAATTAATCCCAGATTAATTATTTCTCTTTTAATTAATCTCAGATTAATTTATTGCTATAATTAATCCCAGATTAATTTTCTCTCTCATAATTAATCTCAGATTAATTTTCTGTTCGAGTCAAATCTCAACGGTGAATCTTCGGGAAGCGACCCTAGAAATCCCTGGATATATTGGCAGTAAATACGGTTATCGGACTATCCGAATACGTACGTACCTGGTACCACGTTCTCACTGATTTACAAGACATGGTTGGCTTCTAGCAAAGCACCATGCCTACCCAATTCTCCAGAAATATTCTTTAAAGGAATATGTAATCTTTGTCAGGCGTAGTATACGTAGTATTGCGTATTACGATCCAGTATCGAATGTCACATGCTAGGCCTAGGGCTGGAATTGTGTCTGCCCCGTACGAAGCATATATCGGATCACTGACAACTAGTCTCTATAATCGGATAATCATGACCTAGTCATATTATCCCGATGACTGCAGTACTTAAGAGTACCAGTTCCGTATCCCTGCGTGATCATCATCTCCATATGACTGAAGTGATACTTCCATCTTGACATCACACCCAATACACTACGATTCTCAGTATACCCAGAATAGGCGTACACAGAACCTGTTAAAGGCCCGGACGACCAAAACCAAAGTATACTGATTGTCGCAAGTATTAGCGGTGCAAGTCTCAGGTTAAGACCAAATACACCTACCTTGATTCGGATTCCCTTAGACACATAGTCATACTACCAATAGGATTCTGAGAGGTCTATCCAGAGCGAAGCTATTTCCGTACTATCGGTAAACAGAACCTCCTATTACACTTGCATGAGTATCCAATACATAAATATATGAGATATATGTCGTTACGCTTCCATAACACGCACAAGTGTAATACTAGCCTATTCCGCATTATCGATGTCCAGTCTCGATAATACTACGACTAGGGATATTTAATGATTAAACCTTACGTGGATTAATATTGTCTCATATCTTATTAATCCGGTACTAATCATATGGACTTTTATCATTTATAAATTCCGGTAATCCAATTACAAATGATAAAAGAGCAATTTCCTTTGTCACATAGTTAATTTGTACAACAACACCATGTTCTGTACAAATAGTGATGCTATGGGTCATAATTGTCCAACATTTTCAACTTTAAAACAAGCCATGACCGACTATAGGGGGCAATATGGTCATTTTTGTATTTTTAAAATAATTAAATATAATTAAACTTTATGTTAACAAATCAAATTTAACATAAATCTAATTTGCACACCTAAAGTTTAATTAAAATATGCCATATGTATCAATAATAATTAACATATTGCATAACATTTATGTAATATGGATATTATTTAACTATTCAAATATTTAACATTTAAATATCTAAATAATTAATTTATATAATTATTATTATATATGTATTTTTATTTACATTAAATAACAAATATATATATTAATGGCTTGTGTCAAAATCTCATTTGACAATTAATTAATGTGTATTTAATCAAATTATGTATCAAATACAAATACACAATAATTACGATTGACTAAAAATGCCCTTATGCATGTGTTTTTGTTTAACATTTAAACGATTCGAATTAACTCATTTAATCCGATAAAGTATTATGAATAATCTGTATTATTCATAACGCGTTGCCCAAGTGCTCAAGGAGTACACTTCATATTGTGGGACTCTCCAAGTTTAGGTTTATCCGTCACGAAATCTAATTTCCTGTCCATAATTTACCCACTCATGAATTATGACGACCACGGATAATCTCGCTAAACTATGCAAGTCGAGGTCATTGTATACGTATAATCCCCTCGTCACAGGCTATCCATATTATACCTGAGATATAAATAAGAACGTCAAATCTGTATGGTCTAACATAGTCGACTTTTCAAATTTGCGATCTCTAAATAACACTCGGAACTTGTTTCCGAAGTTATACCACGACCATAGATTTACTAGATTATAAACACGTGTAAGATACCTAAGCTCTGTACACAGGACTGACAGATTCTATCTTGATACGCACATGATATCATGAGCATCAGTCCACACCCAATAAACAGGCGAAGGTCTGATCTAAATAGATCGGTGACGTGACTGCCATCAAAGTGTGGAGGATAACTCATATATCCACAGTGGTATCTCGAGTCAAAGGACCACTATGCTCGCTCAACTCGAGAAGATTCCTATTGACGTTGGTCTACCATATATTAGGAAATCCTCAGTGAGTCATTCAGTGTTTATCAAATAAACACCTACATGTCTATACGAGTCTCCCGAGACTCATGGTTCATTGGGATAAACCATCATACCAAGTCACGATCTACGACTTGTACTGGTCTCAATGGATATTTCTATCCGACCCGTGTTAGTAAATCTTGACCATAAACTATATTTAAGGATATATAATTTATAACGACGCTTCCCAATGTCAATTACAAACTACGTTGTAACTGCGCACTACGTTATAAATCATAGGGTCTTTGTCTAATATACACGTATCACTAAATCAGATATAGTTTCAATCTAATCATAATTAGATATCTAATCGTAATTAGATCGAATATGTGTATAAAAGACAAGAGGTGCTACCATTAAATAAGTAATATTATGGAAAAAGTATTATTTGTATTTATGAATCAGACATAAATACGATTCGGATTGGCACTCTGAGCACTAACTTTAACAATTTCTCCAACTTGCTCTAGTGTCAATCCATGGTATCATATACACATCTCAATGTGTATCACATACTCATGGCCTTCAAGAGCTCACCTAGCACTCAAGAGGTAGGCAACAACAAGTAAGCCCGCTATTACAAATTAAGTCTGTCCAACAAACCCAATTGTTTTCCTTAGCCAACATCATTCATATTTTGTAGAACCCATCAATATAACTCAGATGCGATATCAATATTGTGCTATAGCTATTGAGTTGTCTATGTATTTAGGGATCAAATCCAAATACTATTCAGACAACCGGAAGCACAACACTAATATCAAAACTTCTAATCTATAAGGTCACTATGCAACTCCATAAGTCAATACTTCATAAGTTGCAACGAATTCCACTAATACAGTAGAATCAATCGTGACACTCCCATTGCATCTTTTGACTTTATATGACGTAGACTGTCTAACATCATAATTAGACTCAAAACTGATCTGACCTTAATGATTGATGAGCGGAAAATATATCAATATTTATTGCCTATTTTACTTAATATTTTGTTTAGTTTCTTGGGTTTGATGAACGTTTTGATGTGTTTTAGTTTATTTTACAGATAAAATAACATTGGGACTCAATGAAATCATTTAGGATGAAATGTGGGTCAAATAAGGGCAAAAAAATTGGACTTGACATATTAATTTTGGAGATTGGAAACTTGAAAGGGCATTCTAACGAAGTGTAGTTTCAGAAATTCTAATTTTGCGCAACTGTTGTATTTTGGACATAACTTCTTACTCCGATTTCAGATTGAGCTGTTTCAAGTTTCAGATTAAATAAAACTCAAAGATCTACAACTTTTAAGAACAAAATAATTTCGAATTCTGAAGATTTCACGACCGAATTTGATTAAACATCCGGAAGTGTGTTATGTGTAATTATTAAAGTCATTTTCAAAGCAAAAAAAAAAATAAAAATAAATACATAAATAAAAATAGTCAAGCTCCCACCAAACATGATTGAAATTAATAATGGATTTGGTGGAGCAATTAGTGGAGCAATTAATAATGGATTTGGTGGATGATTTGATGGAGGCAAAATTTTGCCTATAAATGTCAAGTCATTTCATTTGTAAATTCATACTTTCTTCTAAGGAATTCCTTAAGAATACTAAGAAGATTGTATCTTGTTTGTTTATTTACAGCTTTCAGTAATTAATTTCAGCTTTCGCACTTTTTTTTCTTTACTTTTCAGTTTTTACTTTCTACAATTTACTTTTACGCACAATACTTTTCTTTCTTTAATTTTCAGTTTTTACTTTTCAGTAATGAGGAGGTAACTCCCCCTTGCTGGGGTAAAATGTAAAACTTTTATTACTAATATTTAGATTAATATCCCTTAATTATAATTTATAAACTAGTTAAAACCTGACTTAACGAGGATACCGCCATATTGGTCGGTTGGTAATTATTTAAATTGGTTTTAACCTGACTAAACTGGATACCGCATGATTGGTCGGTTGGTAATTAATTATTAATTTAACTTAATCTGGATACCGCCGCCTATATGGCTGGTTGGTAATTATCATGGAAAGTTAATATATTATATTAAGGGAGATATCTAAAATAGAAGTAATAAAAGTGGATCCTTTTACCTCAGCATTTTCTTTTATTGTACTTTTACTTTATTTACTTTTCAGTAATTTACTTTTCAGCAATTTACTTTTCAGCAATTTACTTTCAACATTTACTTTTCAGTAATTTACTTTCAGCATTTACTTTTCAACATTTAATTTTCAGTATTTAATTTCAGCATTTACTTTCTGTCGTTTACTTTTCAGCAATTTACTTTTCAGCATTTTACTTTATGTCTTTTATTTTATTTAAGTTTTTACTACCCGTAAATATGTGTCGTAACTAAACCAGTTATCTGGGGTTGTGATGAAGTCCAATATCACCGGTTTATAAGGGGTTAAATTATGATTTGGGTAATATAAAGATTTGTTTATTGAGCCTTAGTCTTAATGCATCTTGTTAACTGGTCATTAATAAGATTGATTCGGTAAAATTAAAATGAACTTGGAAAAGGGATTTTAGGTTTAAGACCTTAGACTTAATAGCCCACGATCTTCCTTGAGGATAGATAACCCTTTAATAGATTTCCTTACATGATAGGAATATACCTGTCGGGCGGGGTAGCCATAATTGGAACTTAATCTTAATGAATTCAGATAACTTGGTTAACATATGAATATGATTAATTGGGTTATACTGGGTATTTGTATTTGACCATTGGAATAGGCTTTTACATAATTTCATATTCCACGTTAATAAACCAATATATTACACAAATGTAAAATAACCACTTCATTTTTAAAAAGATATTGGAAGGATTCACAACCCTGGATAGTTTTATAAATTTGAATTTTCTTCAATCTACTTTCAAGCAATTTTATTTACTTGTTTTAAGCTTTAAAGTCACCACCCAATCAAACAACCAATCCATTAGATACTTGTAAATATTTAACTTCATAAATTAATAACAAAATGTTTTAAGTCCTCGTGGGATCGATACTTTTATACTACTTGAATGATACGTGTGCTTGCGTTATATGTTGGGAAGCGGCCGCGAGTGCGCAGCGGAAAATCAAAATTATTATGCCGCTTTCCCTTTGCCCAATACCCATTTGTTTTGATTATTCTACAAGCCAAGGCATGTTATTATATATTCTAGGCATAAAACTCATAAAACATGCAAAGAACATAAACCTAAACATGCTAACTATCATAAGAACTCTAATTAAAATAAAGAAAGAAAAAGACTTACTTGAACCGTAGACTCCTCCAGTCCTCCCTCCAATCTACAAGCTTTTCTCGAACTCAGAAAGCTCTTCCACGTTCCAAAGAGCCACCCAAGTGTGTGGCCTCCAAAGATGCACACACCAAAGCCAAAACTCAGCGGCAAGACTACGCCTTGAGTGCACGGGTATTTTACCCTTGGTGCTAGCCTAGGTAAATACCTCAAAACTTTTAACTCGAGGTTTCTCTAGTCAATTAGACTTAAAGATCCTCAAAATCAGTGGTTTACTATTAAACTTTAGAGTTGCTCACTTATATAAATCCAAGATATGAAAGGTTTTGGTGTAGCAAATTTGTGAAGAATTTTTTGGGTTTATATAGTGCTCCAAAGACAACAAAATTAATTAAGAATCCGATATGGGATAAAAGCTAATTTAATCTTAGCCATTGATCTTAATTTAGTGGTTTAATGAGATTATAAAACCCTAATAAGAGTTTGGGCCGAATTGGAATTCAAAACAAAGAACAAATTTTTTTTACTATTCACGTTACTATTCACATGAATAGTAATTTTTTTATTCCAATTCCCAAAGTGCCCCCATCGTCATTCACCAATCCCTAAGCCACGATGGAACCTCATAAATGATCTGTTCAATAATTAAACACATTGAACCATTTATGAACAATTCCTACAACAATCATATATGCTGTTATATTTGTATTGTGCACTATTAACCATTGATTTCGAATTTGTTGTGTGTGACCTTTTGGGTTCCCCTCAAGTTGGAAATGAAATGAATCGTGATAATTTAATCGACCATAAATTATCCTCCGATCAGATGGTCGTTCGATTTCAATGACCAAGGTTGACATCTAACAACATGCGAAGACCCCCAAATGAGAAGGAAAGATATATATATACCCATTCTGTATGCGATTTACATATGATTCGGTCCATCGCCTCAGTGTATCCCCACCTATTGACCTAGGGTACGGAAAGTGTCTACCCATATGGTCAAAGGTATAATGTTGATAGTGTTATGAATCGTGCTAACCCAAGAATCTCACATGATTCTTCCGCTGTGGCCACAGTCTCAAGCATTGATCACACATATCAACCCGTGAACTGGAATACTGCTCTTATAAAAAAATATTGTTCGAGAGAGTGGTGATTCTCTGTTGTATCTTTACAAACTTCATGTGTTTCAACAAATGACCCAATCATACCCTTATGACCGGATCTTTTGAACCGGGGAAGGAGAATGTCAAAGTTATTTGATCCACACATAATATTGTAAAGACCTCAAGTCTAAGAACGAGTCATACAATCGATACATGAAAGTTCTCACATACACATGGGATAAACACTCCATGTGAAAACTTTTGGCGGTCAGTTCGATAGACACGAGCAACTCATGCATCCATGTGATACACCAAGCGGACGGATCTCTGCTAGTAGCCTATGAGATTGGCTACCCCACTTAAGGGTGGATCATATCATCATGCTAGTCTCTCCGCTTTGTGAACGCCCATATTATTCACAAAACTATGACTAGGAACATTTAAGAGTAATGATTCTCATAAGGCGTGGAAGCCATCGTCTTATTACTCCAAGGGCTTTATTACAGTGTTAATGATTCATATAAGTTATGTAAGACACGTATAATAAAGATTGCCATTTTATTAATTAATGAAAATATTACAAATACATGTACATATAGCCCATCCACAAGTTGGGTATAGGGCATATCCCTAACAATCTCCCACTTGCACTATAGCCAACTAGTATGAATCTGGACACCATACTCTCGGGTGTGCCTATCATGGTTTTGTTGAGTCAGCCCTTTAGTCAGAGAATCTGCAAGATTATTTTCTGTGGGTATTTTCTCTATAATAACTTCTTTTCTCTCAATAATCTCCCCGATGAGATGAAATCGCCTGAGTACATGCTTGGATTTCTGGTGGGACATTGATTCATTTGATTGAGCAATGGCGCCCGTGTTGTCACAGTACATCGTGACGCCATTCTTTATCATGGGAAGCACTTCCAGCTCCGTGATGAACTTCTTTATCCGGACTGCTTCTTTAGCTGCCTCAGATGCTGCAATATACTCGGCTTCAGTGGTGGAGTCCACTGTAGTTGACTGCTTTGAGCTTTTTCAACTTACAGCACCGCCATTTAAAGTAAACAGATATCATGTTTGCGATCTGCTATCATCCCTATCGGTCTGAAAGCTCGCATCACAGTAACTAATGACTTTCATCTCAGAACAATCTCCGTATGTCAAAAACACATCCTTAGTTTTTCTCAGATACTTGAGGATTGTTTTGACAGCTGCCTATGTTGCTCACCAGGATTTGCCTGATACCTGCTCGTTATGCTAAGAGCATAAGAGACATTAGGTCTTGTACATAGCATGGCGTACATGATCGATCCTATTGCTGAAGCATAAGAGATCCTACTCATACGCTCTCTATCTGAAGGAGTATGTGGACGTTGCTCCTTAGATAATTTGATTCCATGACAAGTAGGTAAATTACCTCTTTTGGAATCTTCCATTTTGAATCTTTTCAAACCTTTATCTATGTACGTAGATTGAGAAAGTCCTAACAACCTCTTAGATCTATTACGGTAGATCTTAATGCCGAGGATGTAGGCTGCTTCTCCCAAATCTTTCATGGAGAAATTCTGAGATAACCATTGCTTAGTGGCTTGCATCATGGGAATACCATTCCCGATGATTAATATGTCATCGACATATAATACAAGAAATACAACAGCACTCCCACTATTTTTCCTGTAAACACAAGGCTCGTCTACATTTTTGATGAAGTCAAATTCTTTGAGTGTCTCATCAAATCGTATATTCCAACTTCTGGAGGCTTGCTTGAGTCCATAAATGGATCGTTTAAGCTTGCATACTTTATTGTGATCATCATTAGATGCAAACCCCTCAGGTTGTGTCATATAGACTTCCTCTACGAGGTTCCCATTAAGGAAATCTGTTTTGACATCCATCTGCCAAATCTCATAATCAAAGTGTGCAGCTAGTGCCAGTAAAATTCGAATGGACTTTATCATTGCAACAGGCGAGAAGGTTTCGTCATAGTCAATTCCTTAGATTTGTCTATAACCTTTCGCCACCAACCTAGCCTTATAGGTTTGGATGTTGCCTTCTGCATCAGTTTTACGCTTGTAAATCCACTTGCAGCCTATGGGTTTTATCCCTTCAGGTACATCTACCAAGTCCCAGACTTGATTATGATACATAGAGTCTATTTCGGATTTCATGGCCTCAAGCCACTTGACTGAATCAATGTCACGCATTGCTTCGTCATAACTGATGGGATCGTCATTATCAATGACCTGATCATATTCCTCATCAATATGGAAACCATATCTTTCAAGGTTATGTCTTTCCCTACCAGACCTTCTGAGTTCATAACCTTGTGGTTGTTCCGTCGCTGCCCTCCTCGGGTTTAGTTCTATGTTAGTTTTTTCTTCTCATACCTAATCGAGGTCAAGTCTACTCCCACTATATTTCTTGAGAAGGAATTCATTCTCTAGAAATTTAGCATTTCGTGAGACAAATGTTCTTTGTTCATTTGGGACGTAGAACACGTATGCTCTTGAGTTCAAGGCATATCCTACAAACTTACATTTAACTACCCTATCATCCAATTTGTTAGTTTGTGTGAGCTTGGCATATGCATCACATCCCCAAATTCTTAGATAACTAAGACTAGGACGTTTCCCAGACCATAACTCATATGGTGTTTGACTAACAGTCTTGGAAGGAACTTGGTTTAGTAGTAGTGTTGCAGTTTCTAAAGAAAGACCCTAAAATGAAGGAGGTAGATCTGTCTGGCATCATTGATCGGACCATATCTAATAATTTCCGATTTCTCCTTTCGGAGACCCCATTATGTTGTGGAGTTCCTGGACGAGTCCACTGGGAAACAATGCCATTTTCTCTCAAGTAATCTTGAAATTCGTTGCTTAAGTATTCACCACCTCGGTCAGACCTTCGTGACTTAATACTTTTATTAAGTTGGATTTCTACTTCAGCCTTAAAGTCTTTGAATTTCTCAAAGGCTTCAGATTTGTACCGCATAAGGTACACATACCCATATCGCGAATGATCATCGATAAAGGTAATGAAGTAGGAGAATCCACCTCTAGGGGTGACTGACATTGGTCCGCATACATCAGAGTGTATGAGTTCTAATGTCTCCGCTGCACACTGTCATTTACCTTTAAAGGGTAATTTGGTCATTTTACCAAGTAAACAAGACTCACAAGTTCCATAAGGTTTATATTTGAAGGGTTTGAAATACCCATCCTTATGTAGCTTAGTTAATCTTGTTTCATTGATATGACCTAAGCGACTGTGCCATAGAAGTGATTCATTGAGATTATTCGAGTTAACATTGTATATATCAGAGGTTGAACATTCTTTGTTAGTTTGTAAGACATAGATACCATTATTCAAAATACCATTTCCATATTTTATTTCATTGAAATAAATAGAACATTCATTACAACTTATTAGGCATGAAAAGCCTTTATTACATAAAAAAGAAATTGAAATGATGTTCTTTACTAGAGAATGAACATAAACACAATCTTCTAACTCTAAAACTAAACCATTCGGCAAAACTAATGAATAAGTCCCCACGCACAATGCAGCCAGTTTTGCTCCATTACCCATGCGTACGTCAACCTCCCATGACGGAGTCTCCTACTGTTTCTCAGGCCCTGCACATTGTTACACAAGTGAGTCCCACAACCGGTGTCAAGCACCCAAGTAGAAGGTTCAGAGTTTTGAGAATATAGTTCAATCATATACAACATACATGAATCATTGGGCTTCTTGGCCTATTGGGCTTCTCTAGCTTCCTTGGCTTTCAAGGATCTGCAGTCTTTCTTCCAATGACCCTTTTTTCCACAAAAGAAACATTTCCCTTTCCCCTTTTTCTTCTCCACCTTACCATTGGGCTTTAGGTGATCTGGAGCCTTGGCCTTGGCCTTATTTTTCTTTGGGCCTCGTGGCTTCAGGTCCGTACTTGTAAGCATGACAGAGGTTTTAAGCTTCGGTTTCAAGTCCTTCTATGCTTGCTTTATCAGATTGTGCAATTCTGCTAAAGTAGCTTCTTTATCAGACAATGAAACTGCATAATAAAGTTAGATAATTATTTTGGTAAGGACTGAAGAATTAGATCGTGACCTATCTCATGATCCATGATGAACCCGAGGTTGGCCAATTTTTCAATGTGGCCAATCATCTTAAGCACATATCCACTAACAGATCCTTCTTTATACCTTGTTTGGAATAAGGCACATGACACTTGGAATCTCACGGTATGAACGGAAGTTGCATACAACTCCTTCAAGTGAAATATGATGGTTTGAGCATCCATATCTTCGTGAGCTTTCTGAAGTTCGTCCGACATAGAGCCAAGCATTATGCAAACTGCTTGCTCATCATCATCGACGTGTTTCTTCCTAGCATCAAATGTATCTTGGTCAGCATCTTCTGCGGGTTCAGGGGGAAATGGTCTTTCAAGAACATAGAAAATCTTTTATTGTCGTAAGACAATTTTAAGGTTTCTAAACAGTCATTGTAGTTGTCCCCTTTGAGCTTATGCTCATCAATGATGGAACAAAATGATACTCTGTTTGCCATTTGAATGTTTGTGAAATATTTTAACCCACCTGTTAAGAGAAAATGTTAAAATTAGGAATATGTTTTCATTAATGTTTCATAATAACATGGGCTTTTAATATTATGAAGTTGCTCTCACTCAATTGTTTTAAATTTTAAGCAAATCGCATCAACCTCAATATGATGGATTTCTTGTGGGCAAGGATCCCATTATCATCATTTCATAACTCCGACTAGGGCCGGTCGTATAAAATATGATAATTAGGTAGGTTCCCATCCAATTTATGATATAAATCACAATTCCTTGATCATTGGATTGGGCAATCAAACATGCCATAGCTTATACTAGTCATTGTGGACACCCAATCTTTGCCACTAAGTTATAAGACCACGCCTAAGGGTCGCTGCCTCTTATGACTCAGAAAAGTCAAACCATTGTCAATAGTACGATTTAGGGATAAATTGGTATTGGTTAGTCTGGTAAAGCCTAGTCCTGCCAATACGGTTTAAGCCCTTTGGGTCTATACTTTACAATGGAAGGCAAATTTTAGACTTAAATTATTATTGAGGATTTTAGCAAGTTTAAGTGGATAACTGTCAAATGGATTCCTCCATTGAAAATTCCCCAGAGGGAGGGTGGAGCGAACTCTCTTAAATACCCTTACCTCTTAGGCTCTTATTACCTTGGTGACAGGAATAAACAATAGATCCTCCAAATTAGTCCAACACTTTAAATATGCTTTAAGGTAAAATTTGATTAAATGATTATCTAGATGTCTTCACAACTTTTCCTTTTGGCTATAAAAAGGTAGTGAGTGAAGGAAGACACCAAATCATTATCTAACTCTAGTAATACATTTGGTTAAATTAACTTTAGTTTGGAAAGTTTTATTAACCCCTTGGTCCCAACCCACTTGTATATTTTATAATGTCTTTTATTATAAACAAGTGATTTATATTTATTAGCCTTAAAGTTAATAAATCTCTAAGTTCATCACGGAATAATTACTTAGCTAAGGGATAAGCAATACACTCTCTATTTCTTAGAAAGTCTCTAGATGCTTGCACCCTAAAATAATCATGCCAATTCTAATCATACATAGAATCATCAAGCATATGAGTTTTAATGTTTGGAATTATTTTAGGCATTAAATAACTTTGATTAATATTTAATTATGATATTGCATTTTATTTTATTCAAATAAATTTACTATTCATGTTTTTCTGCAGACGCATGAACTTTAAATACAATTTCACAATTCAACTCTTAACCAAATCATGCAAAACTTGTGCCTAAAATTAAGTTCAGGGTGTTACCGTTCCAACAAGCTTTTACACACCCAATTTCGAGTTCAAATGAGAGAGAACTAATCAAAACAAAAACAGCGCGCTGATACCACTGTTGGGAAGCGGCCGCGAGTGCGCAGCGGAAAATCAAAATTATTATGCCACTTTCCTTTTGCCTAAGACCCATTTTTTTTTATTCTACAAGCCTAGGCATGTTACTATATATTCTAAGCATAAAACTCATAAAACATGCAAAGAACATAAACCTAAACATGCTAACTATCATAAGAACTCTAATTAAAATAAAGAAAGAAAAAGACTTACTTGAACCGTAGACTCCTCCAGTCCTCCCTCCAATCTACAAGCTTTTCTCGAAATCAGCAAGCTCTTCCATGTTCCAAAGAGCCACCCAAGTGTGTGGCCTCTAAATATGCACACACCAAAGCCAAAACTCAACGGCAAGACTACGCCTTGAGTGCACGGGTATTTTGCCCTTGGTGCTAGCCTAGGCAAATACCTCAAAAATTTTAACTCGAGGTTCCTCTAGTCAATTAGACTTAAGGATCCTCAAAATCAGTGGCTTACTCTTAAACTTTAGAGTTGCTCACTTATATAAACCCAAGTTATGAAAGGTTTTGGTGTAGCAAATTTGTGAAGAATTCTTTGGGTTTATATAGTGCTCCAAAGACAAACAAAATTAATTAGGAATCCGATGTGGGATAAAAGTTAATTTAATCTTTGCCATTGGATCTTAATTTAGTGGTTTAATGAGATTATAAAACCCTAATAAGAGTTCGGGCCGAATTGGAATTCAAAACAAATAACAAAATTTTTTTTTACTATTCACATGATTCTTCCGCTGTGGCCACAGTCTCAAGCACTGATCACACATATCAACCTATGAACTGGAATACTGCTCTTATAAGAAAATATTATCCGAGAGAGTGGCGATTCTCTGTTGTATCTTTACAAACTTCATGTGTTTCAACAAATGACCCAATCATACCCTTATGACCGGATCTTTTGAACTAGGGAAGGAGAATGTCAAATTTATTTGATCCATATATAAGATTATAAAGACCTCAAGTCTAAGGACTAGTCATATAATCGATACATGAAAGTTCTCACAGACACATGGGATAAACACTCCATATGAAAAATTTCGGCGGTCAGTTCAATGGACACGAGCAACTCATGCATCCATGTGATACACCAAGCGGACGGATCTCCGCTAGTAGCCTATGAGATCGGCTACCCCACTTAAGGGCGGATCATATCATCATGCTAGTCTCTTCGCTTTGTGAACGCCCAGATTATTCACAAAACTATGACTAGGAACATTTAAGAGTAATGATTCTCATAAGGCGTGGAAGCCATCGTCTTATTACTCCAAGGGCTTTATTACAGTGTTGATGATTCATATAAGTTATGTAAGACACGTATAATAAAGATTGCCATTTTATTAATTAATGAAAATATTACAAATACATGTACATATAGCCCATCCACAAGTTGGGTATAGGGCATATCCCTAACATTATACGTGTGTAATTACGCGCCGGTCAAGTTTTTGGCGCCGTTGTCGGGGACTTATTTATCTTTCACTATTAATTTTGAGGTTAGATACCTTTACCTATATCTAATTTTTTTTTTACTTATTGTTTCTATTTTCTTGTGTTTCAGGTTCTCAGACACTACATGAGATGAACCAGAAGCTTTGAACTCCAATCGCTTGACCCAGAGATTGAAAGAACCATCAGACAGTTGAGAAGAGAAAGGCGAGAAAGCCAAGAAGCAATCGTTAACATGGAACATGAACCTTTGGAGGTTGCACCACCAATTCCTATTCGAGACATAACCATTCATGTGGTTGACAGCCTCATTTCCTGTATTGTACTTCTTCCCTTACCAGCAAATGCGTGTGACATCAAAACATGCATTCAGATGATTCAGTAGTCAGTGAAGTTTGAGGGAAATGCAACTGAAGATCTTAATGCCCACATCAGCAACTTCCTAGAAGTTTGCGGCACTTTCAATTACAACAGAGCATCAGAAGAAGCAATGAGACTACGAGTTTTTCATATTCCTTGAAAGACAGAGCAAAAGCTTGGCTACATTCACTACCAGCAGGTTCCATCACAACTTGGAACACTCTAGCCACAAAATTCCTTACAAAGTACTTTCCACCAGCCAGAACTGCAAAGTTGAGGAATGACATCACATCTTTTGTACAATAAGATTCAGAATCCCTTTATGAAGCTTGGGAAAGGTACAAAGATTTACTCCGGAAATGTCCTCACCATGAGATTGCAAAATGGCTACAAGTCCAAACCTTCTACAATGGACTTTCTGGAATAATGAGAACCACAATTGATGCTGCTGCTGGAGGAGCTTTAATGGCAAAAGGAGAAGATCAAACCTGAGACTTAATTGAAGAAATGGCTAACAATAATTCCTTGTGGCCAACAGAAAGGAGCTTGATACAATGAATTGCTGAATTTATGAAGTTGGAGCCAACACTGCAGTGAATGCCAAGCTGGATTAGATATGCAAATTCATGGAAAACTCTCCACATGCAAGGTAACCTGGATCCACAAGTTCACCATATGGAGGAGCATCAGATCCATCAACATGAAGAAACGGTGAACTATGTCAATAATTTCAACAACAGCAGGGAACAATCCATATTCCGACACCTTACAATCCAGGGTGGAGGAATCATCCCAATTTCGCTTGGAGCAACAATTCAGGGCCAAGAACTATCCACCACCCGGATTCCAACAACAACAGAACAAAGGCCAGAGCATGAAAGAGAATCATAAATTGCAGAAGTGCTGACTCAGTTAAAAAATATGATGCTATGATTCAGAGCCAATCTGCTTCTATCAAAGCACTGGAGAATCAAATTGGACAACTGGCTAATGCTCAGAGTTACATACCGCCAGGAAATCTTCCTAGTAACACAGAACCAAATCCAAGAAACCGAGGGAAGGAGTAATGTCAAGCCATTACTTTGAAAAGTGGTACTGAAATCAATAAAAATGTTGGAATCAAGGCAACCATTAAAGAAGTTCGAAAAGATGCAGTTCCACATATGGAGGAAAAAAAAGCAAAGTAAAAAGATCAAATCACTCCACCTCCATCTTTTCCTCAACGACTTCAGAAGAACAAACTGGACAAGCAGTTTGCTCGATTCTTGGAGGTGTTTAAAAAGCTGCATATCAACATCCTATTTGCAGAAGCCTTGGAAGAAATGCCCAGCTATGTCAAATTCATGAAAGACATTCTTTCACGAAAATGAAGATTGGGAGATTACGAGACAATAGCATTGACAGAAGAATGTAGTGCAATCATTCAGAGGAAACTTCCCCCGAAGTTGAAAGATTCTGGCAGTTTCATTGTCCCATGCACCATTGGAGAACATTATATCGGTAAGGCTTTATGTGACTTAGGTGCTAGTGTTAATTTAATGTCTTTCTTCTATTTATAGGAAACTGAAAATTGGAGAAGCAATGCCTACCTCAGTCTTTCTGCAACTTGCTGATCGAACGCTCGCATTTTCGAGAGGTGTTGTTGAAGATGTGCTAGTCAAAGTCGACAAACTCATTCTCCCAGCATATTTCATTATCCTTGACATGGAAGAAGACAAAGATGTTCCTATCATCATTGGGAGACCATTCTTGGCTACAGGTAGAATTGTGATTGATGTGCAAAAAAGAGAACTAAGTATGAAAGTGCATGACCAATAAGTTACCTTTAATATTTTCAAAGCCATGAAATTCCCGAGTGATAAAAAGGAGGAAGAATGTTTCAGAATTGATGTTGTTGATAGTATCATTCATGATACTGATACGATTCCCACAGATAAACTTGAAGCTTACATCACCAACATGACTGACAGCGAGCTAGATGCTGAAATTCTAGAATGTATCAACTATCTTGACAAGCCATTCCAATTCAAATCGACACCACCAGTGGAAAGTCTGGAACTTCCGAAGAAAGATCGAATCAAGCCCTCAATTGAAGAACCACCGTAGTTGGAGCTGAAGTTACTTCCGAGCCATCTCAGGTATGTATTTCTTGGAAACTCTTCTGAATTACATGTTATTATTTCTTCTTCGCTAACATTGGAGCAGGAAGAAAAGTTGTTGAGAGTGTTACGAGAACATAAGAGAGCCATTGGCTGGACTATATCAGACATTCGAGGCATTAGTCCATCATTTTGCATGCACAAGATTCTGATGAACGATGAGTAAAAACCCACATTGGAGTATCAACGGAGACTCAATCCAATTATGAAGGAAGTCGTGAAGAAAGAAATCATCAAATGGTTGGATGCTGGCATCATTTACCCCATCTCAGATAGCAGTTGGGTGAGTCCTATGCAGTGTGTACCAAAGAAATGAGGAATTATTGTTGTCACAAATGAAAAGAACGATTTGATTCCAACAAGAACGGTTACTGGATGGAGAGTATGCATGGACTATCGGAAATTGAACAAAGCAATGAGGAAATACCATTTTCCGCTGCCATTCATTGATCAGATGCTAGACATACTGGCGGGACATGAGTACTATTGCTTTTTGGATGGATATTCGGGGAATAATTAGATTGCCATCGCCCCAGAAGATCAGGAGAAGACCACATTTACATGTTTGTATGATACTTTTGCTTTCCGTAGGATGCCATTTGGATTATGCAATGCTCCTGCTACATTTTAGCGTTGCATGATGGCCATCTTCTCAGACATACTAGAATAGAGTATGGAGGTTTTTATGGATGACTTCTCTATATTTGGAGACTATTTCGATCATTGCTTACAAAATCTGGAACATGTGTTACAAAGATGTGAAGATACCAACCTGGTACTCAACTGGGAGAAATGTCACTTCATGGTGCAAGAAGACATTGTTCTGGGACATCGGATCTCACAAAAGGGAATCGAGGTAGACAAAGTAAAAATCGAGATAATTGAAAATCTACCTCCACCCACATCTGTCAAAGGGATTCAGAGTTTTCTCGGACATGCTGGCTTTTACAGGAGATTTATTAAAGACTTCTCAAAAATTGCAAAACCTCTTTGCAATATTCTGGAGAAAGATGTGCCTTTCAACTTCACCAAAGAATGTCAGGAAGCCTTTGAGATCCTAAAATAGAAGCTGGTCTCTGCCCCCATTATAGTAGCACCGGATTGGACCCTTCCATTTGAGGTGATGTGTGATGCTAGTGATTTTACTGTAGGTGCAGTTTTGGGACAACGCGAAGCAAAGATCTTCCATGCTATTTACTATTCCAGCAGAACTCTGAATGAAGCTCAACACAACCACTGAAAATGAGTTGCTTGCAGTTGTGTTTGCTTTTGATAAATTTCGCTCTTATCTGCTGGGTCCCAAAGTGGTGGTCTACATAGATCATTCAGCAATCAAGTATTTGATCACAAAGAAAGATGCCAAACCCAGATTGATCTGTTGGATACTTCTTCTGTAAGAATTTGACGTGGAGATTCGAGACAGGAAAGAGACAGAAAATCAAGTGGCATATCATTTATCAAGGCTAGAGAATGGAGATACAACTGGCAAAGAATTGACAATCAAATAAACTTTTCCAGATGAACAGTTGTTCGCTATGAAACAGCATGATGCCCCTTGGTATGCTGATTATGTCAATTACATAGTGTCAGGAAAATGGCTGTTGGAATGGACAACTCAGCAACGGAAGAATTTCTTCAAGGAAGTCAAGCACTATGTCTGGGATGAGCCGTACCTGTTCAAACGTTGTGCTGATCAATTATTGAGACGATGTGTTCCACATGAGGAGGTCAACAGTGTTTTGCAACACTGTCATTCATCACTATATGGCGGACACTTCAGTGGAAATCAAATTGCAGCCAAAGTCCTACAATCAGGTTTGTTCTGGCCCACTCTTTTTAAAGATGCTTATCTATTTTCCCTTCAATGTGATATGTGCCAGAGAACGGGAAATATTTCTAGGAGAAATGAAGGACCTTTGCAAAACATTCTAGAAGTGGAGATATTTGATGAATGGGGGATTGATTTTATGGGACCCTTTGTTCCATCATTTGGAAACCTGTATATATTAGTTGTTGTAGACTACGTCTCCAAGTGGGTTGAAGCAATTGCACTGCCATCAAATGATTCAAAAGTGGTGATCAAGTTCCTTAAAAAGAATATTTTCACTTATTTCGGAACACCTCAGGCAATTATCAGTGATGGCGGCACACATTTCTGTAACAGATACTTTGATGCACTCATATCCAAATACGGAGTTACTCATAAAGTTGCCGCAGCTTACCATCCACAGTTAAATGGGCAAGTTGAAGTTTCAAACATGGAGATCAAAAGAATCTCGGAGAGAACCGTTGGATCAACAAGGAATGACTGGTCTGAAAAATTGGATGACGCATTATGGGCCTACCGAACAACTTACAAGACACCCATTGGTATGTCCCCATATCAAATGGTGTTCGGGAAAGCATGCCATCTGCTAGTTGAGCTTGAACACAAGGTATACTGGGCACTGAAGAAGTTGAATCTTGATCCACAAGCTCCAGGAGATAAAAGACTTCACCAACTCAATGAGTTTGAGGAATTTCGCCTACAGACTTATGAGAATTCCAAACTGTACAAAGAGAAGACCAAGAAATGACATGATCAAAAAATAGTACGTAGACAATTAGAACCAGGGTAGCAAGTGTTGTTGTACGATTCAAGGTTGAAACTTTTTCCTGGAAAGCTGAAATCGAAATGGTCTGGTCCATTTGTGATTACTCAGGTGTTACCCTACGGAGTTGTTGAGATATATAATCCCAAGTCGAGTAACACATTCAAGGTTAATAGCCAGCGTGTCAAGCACTACTGAGGAGAATCGTTTGAGCCAAAAAAGAGTGTCACACTTTCAGATCCAGTCTAACATTCGGGAAATCATGTCTAGCTGACGACATTAAACTTAGCGCTAGCTGAGAGGCAACCCAAGCAATTTGTGTATATATTGTGATTTGGTGTGTTTTATTTTTTTGTGTTTAATTTGTGTAGGTAAAGTCACATTTCAGGATGGAAGAAGCTCTCGTAAATATTCATAAGCAATTTCTTTCTCTCTCTCTAAAATCTCTTATGAAAGTTTACAAAGCTCGCTTGGAATGGATGAGGATACTGATGATAAAAGGTATTCCTACTGACATTAGTTGGATTATTGAAGCACGGGTCCGATTGGCAGGTGAGTCTTCTGACTCTTTTATTTCACATTTGCATGGTTTAGGCAGAAGCACCTATGCTAAAAAGAGAAGAGCTAAAAGAATGGGTGTGTGTTATAAATGTGCTCGCATGACATGTAATACCCGTTGTCGTTCTTTAGGAATGGTGTCTGATAACCGCGAAGATAAAATTAAATTCATTAGGGATGGCTTGAGTAATGAGTCTTTCGATGACATATCTAAGACTCTTGAGACGCATCCCAGTGGATATGTATATCATGAAATTCGCGTGTTATATACACAATTCTTAAAAGAAAAACAATAGTTATGTCTCGGGAATCTGACTTTAAAAGACCATGTTTGCCAATTTATAAGAAAATTGGATGGGAAGCTTGTCATTGACGCATAGACGTCATTCAAGCCGTTACATTATTGTAAATATTATATCTCTTTGTCTTTTCCTAATAATTATGATTTGTTTTGTTATTCTCTCCGATAGGATCCAGGCTACTTTTTGACCTTTCACGATTTACTGGTTTGCTACTAATCGTCCTTTGGAAGATACTTGTGCTATTATTACTCACCATTTTCAGGTTCTATAAATTCAACTCATCATTGCACTCTTGAAGGCATCCAGAGCTGAGAAAGAAACACATAAAATATGGAAGCCACTTCAAGAAGACGAGTTGTAAACATTTGTGTGTTTTGTGGTACTAGAGTACATAGCAGCAGCACAAGAATTGGGTCGAGTCTTAGCATAAAGGAATATGCACCTAATATCTGGAGGAGGCAATCTTGGACTAATGGGGATTGTTTCAAAGGCTATGCAGGAAGGAGGCAGTCAAGTCTTGGGAATCATCCCAAAACCCTTGGCGGAGGCAAATCTGATAGAACCATCGCACGGAGATGAACTGATCGTACCGGGTATGTCTGAACGACGGGTAGAAATGATTAACCGTGTTGATGCTTTTATTGCTTTACTATGAGGCTTGGGCACAATGGAGGAAATTTTTACTGTGTTATCTTGGGCGAACTTGAACATACACCAGAACCTGCTTGGACCGTACAATCGTTGATGGATTTTATGATTTTCTTTGTGTGTTTCTTGATGATGCCCGAAGAAATGGGTTCATGTCAAAGCCTGTAAAAGAACTCATCTTTACTGCCAGAACTGCACCAGATTTAATTGATCAAATCTTAGCCTTTGAACCTCAAATTGACCTCATTCTTTCAAAGATAAACTGGTCCGATAATGATCGTGGTAAGAGGCGTCGAATAAATCTGGATCTTAACCTTTAACTTTTCATTTAGATGTAGAATTTCAGCTAACCAGGTACGGTTTTCTAAACTCTTCTTCTATTGTTTAAGACATTGGGGACAATGTCTCATTTAGGTTTGGGGGAGGAGAATAGTTAAATTGTATCTTTTTATTACTGTTTTATTTCTTATATCTTGTTCTTATTGTTTTTTTTTAGTCAAAATTTTTTGAAAAAGCCAAAAAAATTGAAAATTTTTACAAAAACCAAAAAAATATTTTGTGTTTTTGTGTTTTTATTTGATTAATCAAGTGAAATTGGTGTGAGATAGCTGTGTAAGGAATTTCCATTCCTGAGACGTATCTCAACCTATTTCGGAACAAGTTAATTTTTGTTTATTTCCTTTTAAATTATTTAAATTATGAATTCTCCATAATATTGACTAAAATGAATCTTTATATGCTACCAGCATACATGGTAACATATAGACATGAGATGTAATTGAAAAGTTTGTAATATTAAGTTCTCTAGTTTAATTGGAGAAAGCATCTATAAAAAACGATGGAGTAAAAAAAAAAACGTCTGAGATCCGAGTTATTAAGTCTGTAAGGGTGTTTTAACACCTAGTGCCCTAAAACCAACTGGTTTGGGAGTCACTGACCCAAAGCTCGTTACATGGATCGAAGATGTTGACAAAAAATATATATATATATATATATATATATATATATATATCTATATATATATATATATCTGAAGTCTGAGTAATTAAGTCTGTATGGGTGTCTTAACACCTGGTGCCCTAAAGCCAACTGGTTTGGGAGCCACCGGCCCAAAGCTCGTTACATAGATGGAAGATATTGTATATAAATAAAAAAATATCAAAAATCAAAAAAAAAAAATTTATTCCATTGCTTAAAAAAGGTGTGAATTCTGATAAAACTTTAGGACGAAAATATTACTCTCTTCTCAACTACACTCATGACTATTGTGGTCAAAATGAGTTGATTAATATTTTGTTGACTGTGTATATGGAGAATGGTTAAAATAATCGGAGAATTTACTTATTTGGTAATTTAAAAAGAAATAAAACAACTATTGACTTGGATTAGAAGTTTCATCTGTTTAGTCACTAACTACTTTATTCTCTTTCCTCTTGTCTTTTTGCTTTCGTGTGCATTAGTTCTATTATATTTTTACTTTTGTAAAACGTTTGTAGGCATCGTGGCTGTAAGCCTTCACGAGACTACAACTCGCCACTAGGGACACCTAGGGGTTTAAAGGCTTGTTACATATGCTAAATGCAATCGTGATCCCTACGAAAGTGGCTTAGTTTAAATTCAATTGTTTCTTGTATTTTATTTTATTATTTTTCTCGAGGACTAGCAAAATGTTAGGTTTGGGGGTGTGATGAGCGGAAAATATATCAATATTTATCGCCCATTTTACTTAATATTTTGTTTAGTTTCTCGGGTTTGATGAACGTTTTGATGTGTTTTAGTTTATTTTGCATATAAAATAATATTGGGACTCAATGAAATCATTTAGGACGAAATGTGGGTCAAATAAGGGCAAAAAAATTGGACTTGACATATTAATTTTGGAGATTGGAAACTTGAAAGGGCGTTCTAACGAAGTGCAGTTTCAGAAATTCTAATTTTGCGCAACTGTCGTATTTTGGGCATAACGTTTTACTCCGATATCGAATTGAGCTGATTCAAGTTCCATAGTAAAGAAGACTCAAAGATATACAACTGTGAAGAATAAAATAATTTCGAATTCTGAAGATTTCATGACAGAATTTGATGAAAAATCTGGAGGTGTGTATGTGTAATTATTTAAGTCATTTTCAAAGTAAAAAATAAATAAATAAATAAATAATAAAAATAGTCAAGCTCCCACCAAACATGATAGAAATTAATAATGGATTTGGTGGAGTAATTAGTAGAGCAATTAATAGAGCAATTAATAATGGATTTGGTGGATGATTTGATGGAGGCAAAATTTTGCCTATAAATATCAAGTCATTTCATTTGTAAATTCATACTTTCTTCTAAGGAATTCCTTAAGAATACTAAGAAGATTGTATCTTGTTTGTTTATTTATAGCTTTCAGTAATTAATTTCAGCTTTCGTACTTTCTTTTCTTTACTTTTATGTTTTTACTTTCTGCAATTTATTTTTACGCACAATACTTTTCTTTCTTTAATTTTCAGTTTTTACTTTTCAGTAATGATGAGGTAACTCCCCTTGCTGGGGTAAAAGGTAAAAATTTTATTACTAATATTTAGATTAATCTCCCTTAATTATAATATATAAACTAGTTAAAACCTGACTTAACGAGGATACCGCCATATTGGTCGGTTGGTAATTATTTAAATTGGTTTTAACCTGACTAAACTGGATACCGCCTGATTGGTCGGTTGGTAATTAATTATTAATTTGACTTAATCTGGATACCGCCTATATGGCTGGTTGGTAATTATCATGCAAAGTTAATATATTATATTAAGGGAGATATCTAAAATAGAAGTAATAAAAGTGGATCCTTTTACCTCAGCATTTTCTTTTATTGTACTTTTATTTTATTTACTTTTCAGCATTTTACTTCCATCATTTACTTTTCAGCAATTTACTTTCAGCATTTACTTTTCAGCAATTTACTTTCAACATTTACTTTTCAGCATTTAATTTTCAGTATTTAATTTCAGCATTTACTTTCCGTCATTTACTTTTCAGCAATTTACTTTTCAGCATTTTACTTTATGTCTTTTATTTTATTTAAGTTTTTACTACCCGTAAATATGTGTCGTAAATAAGCCAGTTATCTAGGGTTGTGATGAAGTCCAATATCACCGGTTTATAAGGGGTTAAATTACGGTTTGGGTAATATAAAGGTTTATTTATTGAGCCTTAGTCTTAATGCATCTTGTTAACTGGCCATTAATAAGATTGATTCGGTAAACTTAAAATGAACTTGGAAAATGGATTTTAGGTTTAAGACCTTAGACTTCATTGCCCACGATCTTCCTTGAGGATAGATAACCATTTAATAGATTTCCTTACATGATAGGAATATACCTGTCGGGCGGGGTAGCCATAATTGGAACTTAATCTTAATGAATTCAGATAACTTGGTTAACATAGGAATATGATTAATTGGGTTATACTGGGTATTTGTATTTGACCTTCGAAAGAGGCTTTTACATAATTTCGTATTCCAGGTTAATAAACCAATATATTACACAAATGTAAAATAACCACTTCATCTTTTAAAAAGATATTGGAAGGATTCACAACCCTGGATAGTTTTATAAATTTGAATTTTATTCAATCTACTTTCAAGCAATTTTATTTACTTCTTTTAAGTTTTAAAGTCACCACCCAATCAAACAACCAATATATTAGATACTTGTAAACATTTAACTTCATAAATTAATAACAAAAGGTTTTAAGTCCTCGTGGGATCGATACTTTTATACTACTTGAACGAAACGTGCGCTTGCGTTATACGTGTGTGATTACGCGCCGGTCAATGATTGCGGATTATATTCTCCATGAATAAGCGAGCTTACTTGTTTTCATTTGTGACAATAAATATTATTAATCTCATTAATAATATATAAATATAAATTAGCATACAATTAGACAATGTAATTATATTAGGTTTGTTACAGTTAATCGAGCTAGCACGGGGACCAAATGGACCTAAGTTCCGAGCTCCAATAATTCCGAAATATTAATTAAACTCTTTAATCAAATATTATGAATTATTAACTCCGCGTTATTCCACTAAAATATCGAAGTTGAACTCCCGTTACCGTAGATGGATAAAATTAACCGAACAACTTCGGCGTCCATCGATATAGTCATTACATATGGATATAGCCCTTCACGAATATCTCATAAATAGAGTCGGGTCAAAAGTCCGTAAAACCCCTCTAACTATTTTGTCTCTTAAGCACCATTGATTCTATGATGAACAATTAATTCATAACAATTATGAATATAAAACTTTCTATTTGCAATAGAAAAGTTGAGCGCTCAAATTATTCAAGTCCTGAATCAACTCTTAAAAGTGATACTCTTCTGCTTCTCGTAAGAAGGAGTGGATTCCATATCTATGTAAAACGTTCCCAGCTCCACACCGAACCATATTCCCAAAATACGTAGTTATTGGCCGGGAATGCAACACCAACCTCTCCATAGTAAATTAAAGGATATAGCCTGTCATGCAGGAGTTCGTAGTACACTCAGGATTAAAATCGAATCCATATATGACCATCTATTAGATAAAATGAATTTCTTCGATTAACGAATATAAAAGAAATTCGTATTTATCTAAGTCCAGTCCTATATGATCTCATCATACAAGGTGCCTTCATTCCCATGTCACTACATGAACGATCCCGGATCAAGGTCTTCATACAAGTATAGAATAGACCACAGTTATAGATAAACCACAAATAAAGTACCGTCTTTGTTTGCTCTCTATGGACTATTTAGATTACTAACTTCATACTTAAATCCTATTGTGCATCAAACATACACTAAGTCTGAAGGTACAATAGTAATCAATGTAAATAAGAGAATTGGATAATATGCGATATAAATCAAACAACTTTGATAAAAATGAATAGTGTATTTATTATTATTACAATAATCAATTCCGTTTTACAATACATAAAGCTTTAGGACATAAATCCCAACAATCTCCCACTTGTACTAGAGAAAATGAGACATGTCATGTAATCCTAAACCCTTTAAGTGACCTTCAAACACTTTAGCTGATAAGGTCTTTGTAAACGGATCAGCCAGGTTGTCTGTGGATGGAATCTGCGTGACAACAACATCTACTCTCTGCACTATCTCTCTGATTAGGTGATATTTCCTCTGAATATGCTTACCCCTCTTGTGGCTTATTGGTTCTTTAGAGTTCGCCACTGCACCACTATTATCACAATAAAGTGTGAGCGGTTTATCCATATCTGGAATAAATTCAAGATCTGCCAAGAACTTACGGAGCTAGATTATTTCCTTAGCTGCTTCACAAGCTGCTACATATTCAGCCTCCATGGTGGAGTCAGCAATACAAGATTGATTTATGCTCCTTCATACTATATCCCCACCACCTAGGGTGAACACTGATCCAGATGTTGATTTTATAGAATCGACATCCGTCTGAAAATCAGAGTCTGTATATCCTCTCAGAATTATATCATGACTTGTATATACAAGCATATAATTTCTCGTTCTCCGAAGATACTTGAAAATATGTTTCACCGCTACCCAATGATCTAATTCTGCATACCAAATCGTACAAGAATTTTATCAATATAGGTTGCTTGAGACATTGCTAACAGTCGTTTCTTGCGATCCAGAATGATCTGGATCCCAAGTACATAACTTGCCTCTCCCAAATCTTTCATTTGGAATTGGTTAGCTAGCCAGATTTTCACGTCCGAAATTATCTTTACATCATTCACAATGAGTAAAATATCATCAACGTATAACACAAGGAAATCACCTTCCCATCAATGATACGCTTGTAGACACAAGGCTCATCGATGTTCTGCTCAAAGTTATAAGACTTGATCGTAGTATCAAACCTTATGTTCCAAGATCTAGATGCTTGCTTAAGTCCATAAATGGACCTTTGCAACTTGCAAAATTTTTGCTCTTGACCTTGGGTAATGAACCCCTCTGATTGTACCATATAGATACTCTCATCAAGATTGTCATTCAAGAATATAGTCTTAACGTCCATTTGCCAAATCTCATAGTCATAATATGCGGCAATGGAAAGAAGAATCCTGATGGATTTAAGCATGGCTACTGGCAAGAAAGTTTCTTCATGGTCAACTCACTCTTTATGGGTATAACCCTTTGCCACTAGCCTAGCCTTGAAAGTCTGTACCTTCCCATCTATTTCTCTTTTTCTCTTATAGATCCACTTGCAACCTATGGGTTTTAACCCATCAGGTTGGTCTACAAGTTCCCAGACTGAGTTAGAGTACATAGACTCCATCTCTAGGTTCATGGCTTTGAGCCATTCCTCTTTATCAGTATCTTCCATTGCACTATGATAGGTCAATGGATCATCAATACCATCACAAGATGCAACAACTTGCACCTCACTATTTCCTAGATAGCGTTCAGGTTGTCTCACAGTCCTCCCACTATGTCTATGTGGTATGGTATCCTGATAAACTTGCATCCGACTTTCAAATGTAGAAGGTGTTATGTCTATGTCAACATTTGACAATGGTGTATTGGTCGTACCAGCAAGTAACTCCTCAAGTAACATTTTACTTCGAGGTTTGAACTCTCTCATATAGTCCTCCTCAAGAAATGTAGCATTTTTCGACATAAATACTTTATTATCTTCTGGACTATAAAAGAATCCACTCCTAGTTTCCTTAGGATAGCTTACAAATAGGCACACATGTGAACGTGGTTCAAACTTAGTAGTCTTGTTCTTTAGCACATGTGCCGGACACTCCCATATGCGGAAATATCGCAAACTAGTTTTACGACGATTCCACAACTCTAAGGGAGTCTTAGGAATAGACTTGGAAGGAACTACATAGAGGATATACATTGCAGTTTGCAATGTATACCCTCAGAATGAACTAGGTAGAGTGCTATAACTAAACATTGATCTCATCATGTCTAGTAGGGTCCGATTTCTCCTTTCTGCAACACCATTTTGTTGTGGTGTTCCAGATGCTGTGAGCTGTGAAACAATTCCATACTCAACTAAGAATTCCTCGAAATCTCCATCAAGGTATTCTCCTCTACGATCTGATCATAGAATTTTGATGCTTTTACCTAACTGGTTCTCATCCTCAACACGATATTCTTTGAACTTTTCAAATGTATCTGACTTGTGCTGCATTAGGTAAACATACCCATATCTAGAATAATCGTCAATGAAAGTGACGAAGTATTCATAACCACCTCGGGCTTTTACATTCATCAGTCCGCAAACGTCCGAATATATTAGCTCAAGTGTTTTTTTGGCTCTTATCTCTTTTCCAGTAAAAGGTCTCTTAGTCATCTTGCCTTCTAGACAGGATTCGCAGATAGATAAAGTACCGAGTTTTAACTGATTTAAAACTATGTTCTTAATTAGTTTATCTATCTGGTCAAGGTTAATTTGACCAAGTCTAAGGTGCCATAAATAGGTATCATCATGAGAAATCTTTTGCCGTTTAGTTTTTGATATTTCAATCTTAAAAATTTCAGTATTAAGTAGTGATTCATGCATTAACGGCCTTAATACATATAAATTATTTTCGGAGTTTCTCGTGCATAGATTTAATCCATTTCTACTAATAATAACTGACTTATTATTAAATGAAATAGAAAAACTACATTTCATAAGTTTTGTTACAGAAATCAAATTCCTACGAAAACCAGAAATATATAGCACATCATTCAAACATAAATAACTTTTATTAAAATTCAAATTTGAAACTCCCACTGATTTTGCTGAAACAACATCCCATACCCCAACTCTCATGGTAAAGCTACCTTTAGCAAGGTCCCTCCATGAGTCAAGTAGCTGCAAAGAACAACAAACATGGTTAGTGGCACCAGAATCAACAATCCATATGGATTTATCATTCTCCACCAAAAGAGACTCAATGTCAAGTAAATCATATTTACCTGTATTCTTCTTCTCTTTGAGCTCAGCAAGGTATTTCAGACAATTCCTTTTCCAATGCCCTTGTTAATCACAATGGAAACATTTGTCTTTTTCATTGGTTCCTTTAGAACTTTTGTTGTTCTTATTTTTCATTGGTTTTGTCTTTGCCTTCCAATTGCCTTCCTTCTTCTTCTTTACAGATTTAGAAGATTCGGCAACATTTGCCTCGGCATTGGGCCTACGAGGAACATTCATAATAGACTCGTAATTGGTGAGCTCATTTAGCAGTTTAGTCAACGTAAAAGTCAACTTATTCATAGAATAGTTGCTTTTAAACTGCAAGAAACTCTTCGGAAGGGTTTCCATGATCATTGTCACCTGACTTTGCACATTGATACGTGCACCATGGGTTTCAGCCATATTAAGATGAGACATCATCCTTAACACATGTTGTATGACTGATGTGCCTTCCTTCATTCCAGCGGTCAATATAGAGACTATTGCCTCATGTTGTTGCCGGTCTGAAGGTTACCCAAACATGTTTGTAATGACTGCATAATCAATGATGTTGTCACCATAGGCTCATGTTGTGCAATAAAAACCTCAGACATGGATGCTATCAAATAGCTATGGGCTTTCTTATCAGTTTTAATCCAATTATTATAGGCATTACGTGCAACTCTGCCAGCATTTGGTGCTGGCTCAGGAGGACATTCCTCCATTAGGACAAATTTAAGGTATTCACAGACCAAAATAGCATTCATGTCACTTTTCCATTTAACATAATTATCCCCTGTTAATTTTTCTTATTGTTTGAGAATTGTGATAATTGCAGATGCCATGGCTGAAAAATAATAAACGCATATTTAACATTCATTCGTCGCATATTAAAATTGTCAAACATTTAGGCATAAAATTAAACATGATGCATGATCAATGTATAATGAATTAGAAACCTAAAAGAATTACTATGCCACAGTTATCTATCATCCCACAAATAAGTGCCGCCGTAGGGTAGGTCAAGTATTCGCATGATAGACTGAGACATTTTCAATTGATTAATATATCAGAAATAACTCTTATTCCTATATTAATCAACTACCGTTATTTTGATCAATGAAGCTTTGATTAACATCTTAATCATTCCTTTATGAGTGTGACCCATCATTTCAGAACCCTTGGAGTTAACTAGTGAAGTGCCGCCGTAGGGTAGGTAAAATCACCAGATACATCTAAAGTCTCTATCCTTTCGGAATCCAAACCTGGTATTGACCCAAAAAGGACACCATCTGTAGGGGGACGAAAGTAAAGCCATCTCGAGGTGCCTATTGAATCTCACGTTTCTGGATAACAATGGAGATCGCGGGATAAAATGTGGTTTACCCCTCTCCCACTCACTATTTTAGAAAGTAAGGTTTCTATCTCACTAGTATTTTATGAATCTTAGATTATGCTCGGCTAAAGTCATAACCTTATTAATACTAGTTGATAATTTAGTGATCTAACCAATTTCAACTCTTAAAATTTTATTCACTAATTCCGATTAGTCTCTACCAACCATTTAACTTAATTAAACTAATTTAATCAAGTTGTTTTAGTGATCTAATCAATTTAACTCTTAAATTATTAGTCCACTAATAGGTTTTAAAATTTAGAATTCAACGAACGGACCAAATATCATTAAACCATTTAATCGATAAAAACACATCATATATTCCAAAGGTACGTGGTATTGTATCCCGAGTGCAGACCATATTAACGTCCATTCGGAACCGGCTATGGAATTTACATCCGGGTTTCCATCCAATATACCAAGGAAAATAATGTACTCATAAGGTCCATTTTTTTCTAAAATTGAATTCGCAATTTTTAAACCTTTAAACCAATTAATATTATTAATCCGTTTGCATGCATCTCATATTCTTATTTAACTTTTAAATTACATAAAATCATATTTTATGACTAGAATATCATGCATATCTACATGTTATGGCATGTGAAAATGCAAGAGTAGACACCCTAGGCTATATGACATGTTAATAAACAATTTAAAACATACATATATTCCCAGGTCTGGGTGTCGCGACGCCCACCAGAAACAAAAAATGCTTCATGTCAGATTTGCGTCGCGACGTAAATAATGCAGCAGCCTCCGTTTTCATTTACTGGTCGCGTCGCGACGTGAAAAGGGGTTGCGTCACGAAGCAACCCAGTTTCTAGGGGCTGGAATTTGTAAAATCAAACACATTACAAATTGCGTTGACCGAGCTCTTATTTTTCTATACTAATCTAATTAGTATAATAAATCCAAGACATCTCTTGGTCTTCAAATCTTGTTCAATGGAGTGTTGTTGAGTTCTTTGAGGAATTTCTTCGTCAAAAATCTTTCGCGGCATCGGCTCCTCCAAGTTAAAAATAGGGTTACATAATAAACTTATTACAAAGGAAATGAACTTACAATACTTGAAAGAATATTATCTTATGGTCTTAACTTACAACACTTGAAAGAATATGACCTTAAGGTCTTACATTTCCAATGCCAAAAACAAGAGCCGGAAAAAATAACGATCAACGCAATACATTCATCACATGAATCAAAAGAAAACATTCATCACATGAACATTAAAACCATTCATCTCATGAATCTAATTATGCCTATTCATCACAACATGCATTTTAATAATATATATCTCATATAAATTAATAAAACTAAAATGAGAAGGGTTAAGAAAACTTTTCAACCTTAAGCTCTAATGCCAATTGTAGGAAACGAATTTCCTTAGCGCGGTGGAAGTTGCTTGTGGTGGCACCGGTTCTGGTATGGATCTTTAAATTTTTCTTTGCCTTCTCTCTTTGTTGTAGTAGCCGAAATCATTCCTTTATTGTCCAACACTTGGATCAACCACTTGATCTTCCGAACTATAACTCGAAACCAACAAACCAAAGTGTGGGCTTCACTCATAAAGATTAAACTCTGAACGATTTAGAGAATCAAGATGTCACAATTGGTGTTTGGCTTTAGGAATTTCAAAGACTCTCACAACACTTGTGAATGTTTGAACTCTCTCTATTTTCTCTCAAATCTTTCTCACAACAATTGTGTGAATGTTTTCAAAATATTAACCTTAGGAAGTGAGAAAAATGGTAGAGATTATATTCTCTTACACAAGCCAACTAACCTTGTCAGTAAGCATCTAATGCTTTCTTGCAATGGCCAACACAAAAATGTGAATGCCATACCAAAACATAAGAAATGATAAGTTAAGGACAATGACTTTGTCATTAAGCATCTAATGATTTATTTCAATGGCAAACACATAAATGTGGAGGCCATACCAAAACATAAAATGCATTAGTTAATGACAAATATATTAGGTGTATACAAGCCACCTAATAGACATAATAAATTGGAGAGCATGGCAAGCCATATGACTTTGTCTCCTAAGGTAAATAAAAATCACCATCTCAATAATGATTAAATTACCTTCAATTATGTTGTAGTAATTATCTTGTAATTATTACTAACTTGATTATCTCATAATCAAAGAATTCTAGAAAATATTAAGTTAAACTAATTTAACATAGTTTTCATTTGTGACAATAAATATTATTAATCTCATTAATAATATATAAATATAAAGTGAGAATATAATTAGATAATTTAATTATATTAGGTTTGCTACAGTTAATTGAGCTAGTACGGGGACCAAATGGACCTACGGTTCCGAGCTTCAATAATTCTGAAGTATTAATTAAAATATTTAATCAAATATTACGAATTATTAACTCCGCGTTATTCCACTAAAAACTCGAAGTTGAACTTATGTTACCGTAGATGGATAAAATAAACCGAACAACTTCGGTGTCCATCGATATAGTCATTATATATGGATATAGCCCTTCACGAATATCTCATAAATAGAGTCAGGTCAAAAGTCCGTAAAATCCCTTTAAATATTTTGTCTCTTAAGCACCATTGATTCTATAATGAATAATTAATTCATAACAATTATGAATATAAAGCTTTCTATTCGCAATAGAAGAGTTGGGCGCTCAAATTATTCAAGTCCTGAATCAACTCTTAAAAGAGATACTCTTCTGCTTCTCGTAAGAATGAGTGAATTCCATATCTATGTAAAACGTTCCCAGCTGCACACCAAACCATATCCCCAAAATACGTAGTTATTGGCCGGGAATGCAACATCAACCTCACCATAGTAAATCAAATGACATAGTCTGTCATGCAGGAGTTCGTAGTACACTCAGGATTAAAATCGAATCCATATATGACCATCTATTAGATAAAATGAATTTCTTCGATTAACGGATATTAAAAGAAATTTGTATTTATCTGAGTTCAGTCTTATATGATCTCATCATACATAGTGCCTCCATTCTCATGTCACTACATGAACGATCCCAAAACAAGGTCGTTATACAAGTATAGAATGTACCACAACTATAGATAAACCACAAACAAAATACCGTCTTTGTTTGCTCTCTATGGACTATTTAGATTACTAACTTCAGACTTAAATCCTCTTATGCATCAAACATACACTAAGTCTGAAGGTACAATAGTAATCAAGGTAAACAAGACAATTGGTCAATATGCGATATAAATCAAACAACTTTGATAAAATGAATAATGCATTTATCATTATTACAATAATCAATTCCATTTTACAATACATGAAGCTTTAGGACATAAATCCCAACAGATCCAAGAGGTACCTGACTATGCTGTGGCCTTGGAGCAGATGAAGAAATTCATGTTATTGGAAGAAAATAAGAAGATAACCTGATGGGGAGACAATTGGGTAAAGAATGATCCAAGGCAAGAAAATCGGTGTGATGTTGGCAGTGGTCAGAGAGGACCGGTCCAGAGGCAAATGGAGTCCAGGTTAATAATTCAGGGTATCCCATCACCTGAGATGAGACCTCCAATCAAGGTCGCACATGTTACTGGGGGCACGACGTACACTGCTCTTAACAAGTATTTGGCTCAGATAGCTCGGGAGGTACATGATAAGGTCCCACTGACTGAACCCGACCCGATGAGGTTCTTGGTTTAGAAGCATGATCACATGGCCTATTGTGCACATAACAATGTAAGGGGCATGCAAGTAAGAAACACATGGACTTACAGGAACAGGTTGAAGACTTGGTGAGGAATGGCTACCTCAATGAGTGCATCGATCACGAAACAATGAGAATCAGCTAGCGAATGGAGCAGAGGCTTATATTCACAATAGCTGGGGGAATGACGTTAGTTAGAGATTTGAACCAGGTAAGGAAGAACTACTGTCGGATCGACAGCCCTGAGGTAATGGCTACGGAGAGGAGCCCGAGGATATAGAAATCCAGGCTGGTGCTAATAATGTTTACTGACGAAGACACTCATGGTGTGAGTTATCCACATAATGATGCGTTAATAATAAAGGCCAACATTGGCGGTACCTAGGTGGAAAAAATATTGTTGAGTACTATAGATATCATATCCAATGAAGCCTTGGATAGCTTAGGCGTGGAGTTCACCACCTTTCTTCAGGACACAAATCTGCTTTATGAGTTTGAAGGACCAATAGTTGTTCCACTAGGTCAGGTATAACTTACAATGACCATTGGAACAACCCAACATACTAGGATAATAATGATGGACTTCGCTGTGGTGGATTGTTTGAGCAGCTATCAAGTGATTTTGGGAAGGCATTCCATGATGAAATTGAGGGAAGTAATATCGAGCTACTACTTGAAGCCGAAATTTCCAATCCGAGGAGAGGTCAAGGTAGTATGTGGAAGCCAGAAGGTTGTAAGGAGTTGTTTTGCAGCTGCATCAAAAGAAACTATGTGTATTGAAGATATCGTAGGGCAAAAGCAGAAGGAAAGAGAAGAGGGCATAGTAGAGGTAGAATTGGCTGACCCCCGACCTGATGACCCTCCTTAGTGTGGGGAAGCAAAGGAGGAGCTAGAGCCAGTGAAACCTTTTGGCCCAGGAAAGACAGCCAAGGTCAGGGTTGGGTTGGAATAAAATCTGAATGAGAAGCTGATGGATTTCTTGAAGGAATACACAGACATTTTGCACGGGGTCACGATGATATGCCTGTGATAGATCTTTGTGTTATCTTCATTTGGCGATAGACTAAGCTTATAAGCTTGTAAAGCAAAAGAGAATGACCTTCAACTAGGAACGGTATGAGGCTATTCTCGCCGAGGTGGACAAGTTGATGAAGGTCGAATTCATCAAAGAGGTTAAGTACCCATAGTGGGTATCGAATATGGTATTGGTGAATAAGGCCAATGGCAAGTGGAGGATGTGTGTGGATTTCTGCTACTTAAACAAAGCTTTCCCAAATGATAGTTTTTCACTCCTAAAAGTGTATCAAGTAGTGTATTCGACAGCATGCCATAGGCTATTCAGTTTTATGGACGCATTCTCGGGGTAAAACCAGATCAAAATGCACCTCGAGGATGAAGATAAGTGAATCTTCATTACTGATCAAGGGTTATATTTTTATAATGTGATACATTTTAGACTAAAGAATACGGGGGCAACGTATCAGAGGTTGGTCAACCGGGTCTTTATGCCCCCATCTGCTAGACAATGCAAGTCTATATCAATGACATGATTGTTGGGATATATGCCATAGAGCTTCATGTAATGTAAACATAATTATATTTTATGAAATAAAATGATGCATTATTCATTTATCAAAGTGTTTGTTTAATATCGCATATTGTAAATTCTCTTATTTATCCTAGATTACTCATGTGCCTTCAGACTTAGTGTATGAGTGTCATACATAAGAGGATTTAAGTCCGAAATCAGCAATCTAAAATAGTTCATAGAGAGCAAACAAAGCGGGTATTTTGTCTATGATTTATCTATAGTTGCGGTCTATTATATAATTGTATGGTGACTTTGATCCGGGATTGTCCATGTGGAGACATGAGAATAGAGGCACCTTGTATGGTGTGATCATATATGACTGGACCTAGATATAAATGAGTTTCTTATAATATCCGCTAAATAAAGAAATTCATTTTGATCTACTAGATGGTCATATATGGATTGATCTTAATCCTATATGTATTACGAACTCCTGCATGGCATGATATGTCCTTTGATTTACAAAGGTGAGGTTGGTGTAGCAATCCCGACCAATAGCTACGTATTTTAGGGACATGGTTTGATGTATAGATGGGGAAGTTTTACATAGATATGGAGTTCACTTCTTCTTGCGACAAGTAGATGAGTATATTCCTTAAGGGTTGATTCAGTACTTGAACGGTTAGAGCGCTCGAGTCTTTCTATTACGAATATAAAGATTAACATTCATAATGGTTATAAATAAATCATTCATTAGATAATCAATATTACTTAAGGTAAAAAAAATTAGAGGGGTATAACAGATATTATGACCCGACTCTAATTATAAGATACTTGTGAAGGGATAAATCTGTATGTAATAATTAAAGTTTTTTTTTTATTTTGTAAAATAAAACCCTATGTATAAAAAGAAAATTAGATTTTATTTTTTCCTAAGCCTCTCATCCAAACCCTAGCCACCTTCTCATTGTTATAAGAAAATTCTCTCAAGTGTTGAGACAAAAAAAAAAAAAAAAAAACCAAAATAATACTTGGTATGATACTTGATCTCTAAAGAGTTTAGACATAGGATTGTGAGTGTAGTCCACCCTACTTTCTGTTGGTGATAAGATATAGCACGAAAGGCTATTTGGTGTCGAACCAAATTCTTCTTTTTCATCTTCAAAACACATCACACGGCAGTGAGGAATTTTATGCTCACTGCCGCAAGCCCAAAGAGTGTTACGAGACTCAATTTGATTTTCTTTTAATTCAGAATTTTTGGGGAATATATAGGGGTGTTTTAGGACTGTTTTGGGGTTGATTATATCTGAAAAATCAGACCTGAATTTTAGTAGTAATTGACGCAATTAAGGGTTGATTTGGGCAGTGAGCTGGGCGCATTTCGGGTCCAAAACAGTCCAAATTTTCACTCTTGTTCGGGAGCTGTTCCGGGGCTAAAATTTTGTTTAAAATATAAGCAAAATCTCAGTGGGAGAGCTGGTCACATTCACCTTAAGGAGAGAAGAGTAGAAATTTTTTTCTAATCCGATCCCAGCTGCCTAACGTGTTTCCGCTGCGCTAGGAAAGTGGTTCCTACATTTGGCATCAAGAGCGAGGTTGAAAAGTGTTCTTAACCCTTCTTTTTTTCATTTAAAGTTACTATTTTTATTTATTTATATTAGTTATAAATAATAATATGCATGTTTAGGTGAGTAGGCACAAAATTATATTCATGAGATGAATGGTTATTGTTGATTCATGTGATGAATGGATTTTTGCGTTGGTCGTAAATTTTTCCGACTCTTATTTTATGTTGATTTTGGGATGTAAGGCCATAAGGTCATTCTTTACAAATGTTGTAATTTAATTTTCCTATGTAAAATTATATTTTTTGTAATTTGGAGCACCAATGTCGTAAAATGAGCCAAAACCACCATTGAGCAAAGATTTGAAGACCAAGGAATGCCTTGGAATTTTTTTTGTACTAATTAGATTAGTATAGGATAAATAAGATCCCCGTCAATGCAAAATTATTTTTTATGTTGTATGTATGTTTAATTCGAAATATTTGAATAACATGTCATATAGCTTAGGGTGCCTACTCTTACATTTTCACAAGCCATAACATGTTTTGGATGGACAAATATTCTAGACATAAAATATGATTTTATGATATTTAAAATGGTTAAATTAGAATATGGTATGCATGAAAAATGATTAATTAGATTAATTGGTTTTATAGTTTAAAATTGGAAATTCTAAAAAAATGGGCTTAATAAGTGAATCATGAATTCCATTGGTATATAGGATGAAAACCCAGATGTAAATTCCATTGCCGATTTCGAATGGACGGTAATGTGGTCTGTATTCGGGATACAACTCCATGTACCATTGGATTTTATAACGCACTCAGATTAATTATATGGTTTAATTAAAATTTTGACCAATTTAGAATTTTAAAATTTTAAACTTGTTAGTGTTCTAATATTTTAAGAGTTAAAATATAATAGGTCACTAAAACTACCTCATTCAAATTAGTTTAATTGAATAAAATAATTAGTAGAGACTAATGGATATTAGTGAGTTAAATTTTAAGAGTTAAAATTTGTAAGGTCACTAATATTATACTAGTGTAAATAAGAGTTATGATTTAGCCGCCATAAATTTATTCACACTAGTAAATTAAAATATTAGATATTTTTAAAAATAGAAAACTTAATTTTAAAATAGTGAGTGGGAAAGGGATATACGACAGTATATCTCACGATCTCCATTGTTAGTCCGAAAACGTAAAATTCAAAAGGCGCCTCGAGACGGCTTTATTTTCGCCCCTACGGATGGTGTCCATTTTGGGTCAATATCAAGTTTGGATTCCGAGAGGATAGGGACTCTAGATGTATCTGGTGAACTGATCTACCCTATGGCGGCACTTCACTAGCTAAGTCCAAGGGTTCCGAAATGACGGGTCACACTCACAAAGGAATGATTAAATGTTAATCAAAACTCATTGATCAAATCAAGCGGTGGTTGAATAATATAGGAATAAGAGTTATGCCCGTATATATTAATTAATTGAGATTGTTTCGATCTATCATGCAAATACTTGACCTACCCTACAACGGCACTTATTTGTGGGATGATAGATTTACGTGACATAGTATTCCTCTTAGGTTTCTAATTCATTATTCATGGTTCATGCACCATGTTTAATTTTATGCCAAAATATTTGATAATTTTAATATGCGATGAATGAATATTAAATGCATGTTTATTTTATTTTTTAGCCATGGTTTCTCTAATTATTTCCATTCTCTCTAACGATAAATTAACGGGATAAAACTGTGTCAAGTGGAAAAGTAACATGAACGCTATCCTGGTCTGTGAAGACCTAAAGTTTGTCCGGACGGAGGAATGTCCTCCCGAGCCGGCCAGAAATGCTGGCCAGACTATATGCGATGCCTACCAAAAATAGGTCGCGGCTAATGAGAAGGCCCGTTGCTACTTGCTAGCAGGGATGTCCGAGGTTCTTGCTACAAAACATGAGCCTATGGCTACAACATCTCAAATGATGGAATCATTACAGGTAGACCCGGCCATAGTTCCTGTTCGAAATCGAAACCGAACCGGATGGAACCGTAAGGTTACGGTTCCATTCGATTTCGGTTCCAAAACCGAAACCGAACAGAACCCCCCCAAACGATTCAGTTACGGTTCCATAAAATTTAGAACCGTAACCTTAAGGTTCGGATCGGTTCTAGTTCGGTTCGGTTCTGCGATTCCAAACAGTTGGAATCGTAACCGAACCAGTTTTAAATCGGTTTGGTTATGGTTCCAGTAATTTAGAATCGTAGAACCAAATGGTTCAGTTCTAGAATCGAATCGAACCGAACCGTGGCCACTTATAATTGCACGGCAGCCTTCGGAGCGTCAGCGTCATGAGGCCATGGTCTCGACGATGATTGCTAGGATGAAGGAAGAGACATCAGTCCGAGAGCATATCTTGAGGATGATAACCTATCTCAATACTGCTGAAACTCATGAAGCTCGTATTGATGAGCGGAGCCAGGTGACCATGATTATGGAAATTCTTCCGAAGAGTTTCATGTAGTTTAAAAGCAACTACGTTATGAACAAGTTGCCTTTTACTTTGACCCAGCTGCTTAATGAGCTCACCCATTACGAGTCCATGCTTGTGGATCCTCGTAAGCCCAATGTTGAGGCAAAAATTACCGAATCTTTTAGATTTGTCAAGTACAAGAAGAAAGGCACTGGGAAGGCTGAGGCTAAGCTTATGAAGAAGAAGAACAAAAAAGGCTCCAAGGATGCCAAGCCCAAAGGAAAGTGTTTCCACTGTGACAATGACGGACATTGGAAAATGAACTATCCTAAATACCTTGCTATGCTGAAATAGAATAAAGCTACAAGTAAATACGATTTACATTTATTGAATCTCTCTTCGTGGAGGATGATAAATCCGTATGGATTGTTGATTCTGGAGCCACTAACAATATTTGTTCTTCTTTATAGCTACTTGACTCATTGAAGGACCTTGCTGAATGTGACTACACTATGAGGGTCAGGACATGGGATGTCGTTTCAGCAAGAGTGGTGGGAGTTTCCAGTTTAAATTTTTTGAATAATAGTTATTTAAATTTGGATAATGTGTTATTCATTCCTGGTTTTCGGAAGAATTTGATTTCTGTTTCCAAACTTTTGGATGATGATTTTTCGGTCTCTTTTAATAATAATTTGGTTATTATTGGTAGAAATGGATTAACCATATGCACATGAAACTCATAAAATAACTTATATGTGTTAAGACCATTAACATATAGGTCATTGCTCAACACTGAAATATTTAAGGTTGAAAAATCTAAAACAAAACGGTAAAAGATTTCTCATGATGACACATATTTTTGGCATCTTAGACTTAGTCATATCAACCTTGACCGGATAGATAGTTTGATAAAGAACAGAGCTTTAAACCAGTTAAGGCTTGGAACTTTACCAGTCTGTGAATCCTGTTTAGAAGGGAAGATGACCAAGAGACCTTTTACCGGAAAAGGTATAAGAGCCAATCAAACACTTGAGCTAATACATTCAAACATTTGCGGACCGATGAATGTAAGAGCCCGAGGTGGTTATGAATACTTTGTCACTTTTATTGACGATTATTCAAGATATGAATACGTTTACCTAATGTAACATAAGTCAGATACTTTTGAAAAGTTAAAAGAGTATCGTGATGAAGTTGAGAACGAATTAGGCAAGACGATCAAAACTCTACGATCGCATCGTGGATGAGAATACCTTGACAGAGATTTCGAGGAATTTTTAGTTGAGCATGGGAAAGTATCCCAGCTCACAGTACTTGGAACACCACAGTAAAATGGTGTTGCAGAAAGGAGAAATCGAACCTTACTAGACATGATAAGATATATGTTTAGTTATAGCTCACTACCTATTTCTTTTTGGGGGTATACATTACAAATAGCAATGTATATCCTTAATTTAGTTCCATTTAAGTATGTTCCTAAGACTCCCTTAAAGTTGTGGAGTTGTCGTAAAACTAGTTTATGATATTTCCGCATATGGGGGTGTCCAGCACATGTGCTGAAGAATAAGACTACTAAGTTGGAGCCACATTCACAGGTGTGCATATTTATAGGTTATCCTAAGGAGACTATGGGTGGATTCTTTTATAGCCCTGAAGATAATAAAATATTTGCATCGACAAATAACACATTTATATAGGATGAATATATGAGAGAGTTCAAACCTCGTAGTAAGATGTTACTCGAGGAGTTACTTGCTGATTCGACCAACACACTATCGTCAACAACAGTTGACAAACAGATAACACCTTCAACATCTGAGAGTCAAATGCAAGTTTTTCAGAATGATCTACCACCTAGATGTAGTGGGAGGGTTGTACGACAACCCGATCGCTATCTAGGAGTTGGAGAGGCACAAGTTGTCACCTTCAGCGATGGGGTAGATGATCCATTGACCTATTATAGTGAAATGGATAATTCTGACAAAGAGGATTGGCTCAAAGCCATGAACCTGGAGATGGATTCTATGTACTCCAACTCAGTCTAGGAACTTGTAGACCAACTTGATGGGGTAAAATACATAGGTTGCAAGTGGATCTACAAGAGAAAGAGGGGAGCATATGGGAAAGTACAGACCTTCAAGGATAAGCTAGTGGCCAAAGGTTATACCCAGAAAGAGGGAGTTGACTATGAGGAAACTTTCTCGCTCGTAGCCATGCTCAAATCCATATGCACCTTTCTGTCCATTGTCGCATATTATGACTATAAGATTTGGCAAATGGATGTCAAGAATGCATTCGTGAATTGCAATCTTGATGAGTGTATCTATATGGTACAACTAGAGGGTTCATAGCCCGAGGTCAAGAGCAAAAGGTTTGCAAGCTGCAAAGGTCCATTTATGGACTCAAGCACGTATCTCGATCTTGGAATATAAGATTTGATATCACGATCAAGTCTTATGATTTTGAGCAGAATTTTGATGAGCCTTATGTATACAAGTGCATCATTGACGGGAATGTGGTTTTTCTTGTTTTATACGTCGATGATATTTTACTAATTGGGAATGATGTAAAAACCTGGCTAGCTAACCAATTCCAAATTAAGGATTTGGGAGATGCGAGTTATGTTCTCGGGATCCAGATTCTTCGGGATCGCAAGAAACGACTGTTAGCTATATCTCAGACATCCTACATCAACAAGATCCTTGTGCGATTTGGGATGTAAAATTCCAAGAAAGGCAATTTTCCTTATCGATATGGAATTCATTTGTCAAATGAACAATCTCCTAAGACACCTCAAGAAGTTGAGGAAATGAGACATGTCTCATATGCCTCAGCAGTTGGTAGTCTCATGTATGTTATGCTATGCACAAGACCGGACATCTGCTTTGCAGTAGGAGTAGTCAGTAGGTTTTAGTCTAATCCGAGATTGGATCATTAGGTGGCTGTGAAACATATTCTCAAGTATCTTAAGAGAACAAGAAATTATATGCTTGTGTATTCCGGAGAGGATATGATCCTAAGGGGATATACAGACTCTGATTTTCAGACAGATGTCGATTCTAAGAAATTAATATCTGGATCAGTGTTTACCTTAAGTGGTGGGGCCATTGTATGACGGAGTATAAATAAATCTTGTATTACTAACTCCACTATGGAGGCTGAGTATGTAGCAGCTTGCGAAGCAGCTAAGGAAGCAGTCTGGCTCCGGAAGTTCTTGGGAGATTTGGAAATTATTCTAGATATGGATAAATCACTCACACTTTATTATGATAATAGTGGTGCAATGACGAATTCTAAAGAGCCAATAATCCATAAGAGGGGAAAGCATATAGAGAGAAAATATCATCGCATCAAGGATATAGTGTAGAAATAAGATGTTTCTGTGACAAAGATTGCATCCGCAGAGAACCTGGCTGATCCGTTTACAAAGACCTTGTCGGCTAAAGTATTTGAAGGTCACCTAGATGGTCTAGGATTACGTGACATGTCTCACTTGCTCTAGTGCAAGTGGGAGATTGTTAGGATATATGCCATAGAGCTTCATGTAATATAAACATAATTATATTTTATGAAATAAAATGATGCATTATTCATTTATCAAAGTGTTTTTTTAATATCGCATTATTTTGTTTCCCCTAGATTACTCAAGTGTCTTCAGACTTAGTGTATTAGTGTCATACATAAGAGGATTTTAATGTGAAGCCAGTAATCTAAAATAGTCTATAGAGAGCAAACAAAAGGGGTAATTTGTTTTTGTTTGTGGTTTATCTATAAATACGATCCATTCTATAATTGTATGGTGACCTTGATCCGGGATCGTCCATGGGAGACATGAGAATGGAGGCACCTTGTATGATATGATCATATAGGACTGGACGCAGATAGAAATGAGTTTCTTATAATATCTATTAAATAAAGAAATTCATTTCGATCTACTAGATGGTCATATATGGATTGATCTTAATCATGAGTGTATTACAAACTCCTGCATGGCAGACTATGTCCTTTGATTTACAAAGGTGAGGTTGGTGTAGCAATCCTGACCAATAGCTACGTATTTTGGGGACAATGGTTTGGTGTGTAGCTGGGGAAGTTTTACATAGATATGTAGTTCACTCATTCTTGCGAGAAGTAGATGAGTATCTTCCTTAAGAGTTGATTCGGTACTTGAACGGTTAGAGCGCTCGAGTCTTTCTATTACGAATAGAAATATTAACATTCATAATGGTTTTGAATAAATCATTCATTAGAGAATCAATGGTACTTAAGGTAAAAATAATTAGAGGAGTATAACGGACATTATGACCCGGCTCTAATTACGAGATACTTATGAAGGGACAATCCGTATGTAATGACTATATCGATGGACACCGACATGGTTTGGCTTAATTTATCTATCTACGGCAACGGAAGTGCAGCTTCAGATTTTTAGTGGAATAACATGTTGTTAATAATTCAGAATATTTAATTAAAAGCTTAATTAATATTCTGAGATTATTGGAGCTCGGAATCGTAGGTCCATTTAGTTTCTGTGCTAGCTCGATATACTGTAGCAGATCAAATATAATTGGATAGTCCAATTATATACTCTCATATGTAAATGTTATTAATATGATTAATAATATTATTTTTTCACACTTTAAACTATATGTTAAGTTTAATATATAATTTTTATAATTATATGATAATTAATCACATGTCATTAAATTATATATGATATAATTTAATAAATGATAAATTTGAAATTTCTAAATTTTGAGTTTTGGAAACCCTTGGATTGATTTTGAAAGTTACACCTTTTAATAGGTGATAACTTTTCCTTTTTTGTAACATATAATGTTTTTATGGAAAGTAAATGATATGTTACAAATTTGAAAAAAAAAATCCTAGGGTGGCCGATTATTGTTATAAGGGAAAGAGAAAAGTTTTATTTTATTTTGTAAAAGAAAACCCTAGGTATAAAAAGAAAATTAGATTTTCTTTTTGCCTAAGCCTCTCATTCAAACAATAGCCACTTTCTCATTGTTTTAAGAAAATTCTCTCAAATGTTGAGAAAATAAAAGGAACAAAAAAAGAAAACCAAAATAATACTTAGTGTGATATTTGATCTCTATAGAGTTTAGAGATAGGATTGTGAGTGTAGCCCACCCTACTTTTTTGTTGGTGACAAGATATAGCACGAAAGGCTATTTGGTATCGAACCAAATTCTTTTTTCATCTTCAAAACACATCACACGGTAGTGAGCAATTTTGCTCACTAGCGCACTCCCAAAGAGTGTTATGAGACTCAATTTGATTTTCTTTTAATCCAGAATTTTTGGGGAATATGTAGGGGTGTTTTAGGACTGTTTTGGGGT